>OMKL01001907.1:13315-26819 GCA_900302295.1 Parasudis fraserbrunneri
CTCTGCACCAACCTGCTCCTGTGTAGAGATGTAGTCATCAATGAAGGGAACCCCCTCATTGGGCCCCTGACCACGCACACATGTGATCCTTGCCACAGACATCTGACTGGGCTTGATGGTAGACTTGGTACCATCGCTACACAGTTCTGCTTCTTCAATGTATATTCGAAAACACAATGAACTCATGCGCAAAGATGGTGTGTAGAGGTTAAGACCCCCACGTCTGTAACCACAAGCACCCCTGCTGGCCTAGGATAGAATCCTGCCACAAAAACAACAACCTTGAACTCACTCACATTTTTTTAAGCACAAATACTGTCAATCTGGCACCGACCATGCGGGGTATACCTACTTACAGTACCAAAGCAGTATATCGCAGACGCACCTGGTTGAGTGTGACAAACTCAGCATCCAGTCCCACCAGGTCTCCAGCCTGGGGCATCTCGCTGACCATGAGAGGGATGAAGGTGGCGTGGCTCTTCCTCTGTTTCCGGGCCAACGACGCCTCAGTCAGCAGCACGCTGGCCTCGATGGGATTTTTAACTGGGAAAAAACAACAAGGTGTTGGAAGTTTGCAGTTTCCAGGTAAATAGAGTTTTGGAGCTGGTTAGAGACAGGTGTTTTCCTGATCAAGTGACCAGTAAACAAAGGAAGATTTGAGCTGGGTGCTGGCCAACAACTTACTGCGGAGATCATATTTGGAGTGGTAGTTCCTCTTGGCATAATACAGGATGCCTGGCACTTTCCAGTTCACGTCGAACTGTGCAGCCTCAGCCTGTGCAAAAATTATTATTTTTTTATTTATTTTTTTCAATGTCTTCACAATACTACTGTAGTAGTAATATTTCATTATTATGAGAAGGATCAAATGGGTTAACAAATATTTACCTTGTCAATTGGCTCAATCAAGAAATCATTGAAAAGGTACCACTGCTGGTGTGTGACTCCCTAAAATAAACAAAGGATTCAATTGGAATATTAATATTCAAACACAATATCAATATGGCCAAATACTATATTGACTTGAAGGTGTCAGTTGATGTCTTTACATTGACTTTCACAGACCAAGCCTCTCTGAAATGCCGAAATGACAGATCTGCGTCATAGCGTTACCTCTTTTCTTTGGTGATAGGTCTCCCCCACTTTGATGTGTGCTACCAGGTTGCCTCCTGTCCGGGCGTCCAGTATGTGAGGCACTGTGACCACCAGGTCATAGAGAGAAGCTCCTTCAGCCTCTTCAGCAGGGCTTAGCTACGTAGAGACAGGGCAAGGAGTCATGAGCCGCTGGCCAAACCCGCCATAGTAGATCCACCACCAAGGGGGAAATCGTTCACCTCCACTGAAATTCACTTGGGGAAAATCTAGTAGAGCCACACACCATTCGCTTCATAAATAGGACAATCAAAGTAGGGTAAACCACCCAAATCAGTTTTCCTATATTGGCCTGTTATATAACAATAACAATACATTTTTACACAAGCGGGCCTGAAGGAGAGCCTAGGGCTTGAAACATTGTCAATTAATGGTGTATTGGAGCAAATGAGTGTGCCGGGTTTACTTCTTTCATGTAATTCTTTTTGGCCCCGGGTCGAGTACAAAGTTATGTACTGTACACACTCTAAAGCAGACACATAAACCACCAGACAAGCAACCTTCCAGTCCTCTGGCTGTCTCACCTCCTCCCCCTCAGGACAGGTGCTGATCTCCAGTCCCTGGCTCTTACTGATGGACATCTTCAGGGTGAGGGGGATCCAGACATGTCTCAGATCCTCGGCTCTTGTGTCAAAGGTCAAACCCTCCACACCGCATACCTCCTCCCCGCTGCACACAAAAATGCCAAAATTATAATATATAAAATTACAAAAAATCATAATCATAATTTAAAATAAGAAATTGTAATGATGGAAATGTAACATGGGCAAAAGGCATTCAATCAACATTCCAATTGTGAAGTTATTCAATAGTCACAGATTATAAAAGTTATATATTTAAATAAACATTCTTACTCCAAGCACCACTCAGTGGGTATTGGTTGAGGTTCTTTGGGCTTGGGGGGTTCCATTGCCTCTTTTTGCATGGCCTTATTGAAGGCATACTGTAAAACAAAACAAAAAAGAAGAAGAAGAAAAAAAAAGAAAAGATAATTTGAGTATACACACATGAATTCACTCTCTCAATAACCAATGACCCAAAAGGCATGAACATAGTAAATGTGTACATTTAAAGTTTACTTTTGTGGAGTTGAACAGCACAACAGTGAGCTGTCGTTGTTTAATGTAGAGATACTACACTGTGCAGCTGAAACTTACCTCTGCTTGAGCCCTCCAGAATTCTGCCTCTTTCACACTGTTCACCTCGCAGTTGATGACGAGGACATCTGGCAGACAGCGGATGTTGCGTGTCTGCACCTACAGTTGTACACAACGAAAGACGTGTTATAGACTAGACACAGAGTTGGAATTCGACAAGCGACTGTAGCAATTGATTTGTAATCAAACGGAAGCATAATCACGTTACTGCTCGGGTAGTGAACGACGGCAGTCACTACTCACAGTGGGCTGGTACTTCTCACAGTTTTCACACCAGGCCTGTGTGCTCTGCTCCAGACAGATGCTCTTCTTCAGGATCTCAGCAAAGTCATACTCCTTTATGGTCTTATCTGATGGGTCATGAATTTAAATGAATATACTGCGAGTACCGTTTTATTGGTCTATAAAAAGACTCCCAGCTATCCGTGCATTGCAAGGATTAGTATTAAAAGACGAGTGTTTCCCCACACATAAGCTTTACTTGGGCTGCCCAACCAGGTGCATTTTCACCCATCCACCAAGTACTTTTTTTTTTTCTTTCTTTTCTTTCTTTTTTTCTTTTATTTATTTAATTTTTACTACAATAAAGATTACTGTAATAACCTGTTGTAACAGAGCAGCCCCCATCCCTCAACCCCTCCCAATCCATCTGATGGTGAACACCACAAGTAAACTGGCAGCCTGTGGGGAACACTTTACAGCGGGGTTGCGCTCAATTCACTTTCAATTCAATCAATTCAAAATGTAAAAATTAACTGCAATTAATTTCCTAATGGTAGAGGATTGACAATCTTCTCATAACAAAAGTTTTTCAATATTTGAAATGTTACGAAAACCTGCTTGCTGAACTGATTGAACTGAGAGTGAAGTTGAGCACGGCCCTGGTTTACAGGAGCAAAGACCACCTGGAGGATGACTGACCATGTGAGCTGTGTTCTGGATAGTGCATGGTGAAGAGCAGGGTGAGAGAGGAGCGAACCGTCTCCTTCCCACAGCGACACAGGCTACTGTTCTCCACTTCACACCCAAACAGCCTTCCGATGACAGACTCGCCAGAGGAGCCCAGAGCACTGCAACACAACACTTTCAGGTGTTACATTTTTTAGGAATTTTCTTTCTCTTTTTTATCAGTCGATATCTTTTAATGGCCAGTAGCCATGGTGACATAATCGATAGAATGTTCAGTTCTCAAAATTCTGTGATTCTATATGTGACATTGTACACGTGAAAGGTTTAACACCTCCCTACAGCACATCTGTTTTAAAGTGCCCATGAGGTGAGAAACGACTTCCTCCATGTTGTTACCTCATGGGCCTGCTGGATGTGCTGTGCAGCTCTGAATCAATGCTACAAACTACAAATAAACTATGACAACTAACTAAACTTTTTTTTTATAAAAAGTGACACAGAAAATGACTGAAAAAAGTCTGCAGATTACTTTTGGGCCTGGTTAGGTGTAATAATGAAGTAAGAAACACAAACCATTGCATAACGGTGTTACATAAAAAGCGAGGTCACCACTGGAGTGAAAAATACACTCTTCTTTAATTTTAACCTTAGATGAGCGATCACACAGGTTCAGCTGGGACAAGGATCCCTGGTACCGTTTTAAAACCCTCAATCTATGTAATCTCACTTTGTTCCCAGGGTGCCTGACAACTGTGAACTAGCCATTTGTGACCATACAGTAGCATGTTCTCTGTTGACTGTGTGTGGTGTGTCACTGCTCTGACCTGCTGCTGGCTCCCCTGTAGGCCTGTGGGCCCTCCTGCTCCTGGGTTTCCTGGTGCAGCTGGGTGAGGATGAAACGGTTCCAGCTCTGGATGAGACGGCCCAGTCTGGCCTTCCCAGTCTGCTCATCTGAGTCTGCCAGGATCAGGCCCAGCGCAGATGCCTCGGGGATGGTACGGAATGCACGGAGGAAGTTACTAGCCTACAAGAGAGGAGATAAGACAGGTGTACCAAAAAGAAAATAAACTGCAGGGTAGATATTAACAGTACAGTATATTCAGTATTCTTTCCCTTGTGATTCTTTCCCTTGTTATAAATCTATTTAAAAGAATACGCTTGGCACGCTAAAGGTTTTCAATGGGAGCAAGATGTTCGGCCACGGCCTAAAGTCTAATGAACTTGAGCCACTGCCCATGTGCACGGAACAACTGAAGCCTGCTCCCAGGGCACCAGACAACAGAGCCTGGAGAGTGAGAATGTGATGCTGAATCATTCCCACTCTAGGTTCCGTTTCCAGTACCAGGAAGCTGGCTTCAATTTATTCAAATGTGCATGAGCAGCGGCTCAACAACCACTGATACTATTAGGCCAGATACAATGAATACATTATTACCCCCTTGGTTAAGTATCATTACACCTGTGTGTTGCCATTGTCCAACCAGTAACAACTACTGTTAAGGGGGCATGCCTAAAGTTCATTCCAGTGAAATATTTTTGATTGATTGAGGACTACCTGACATGGATCTCCTCTGGACAGGTCCAACATGTGGAAGAGGAAGCCAAGCTCACAGGCCAAACAGAACTCCTTCTGGCAAAGGTGATTCTGGACCAGACAGCGGATTGGCTCCAGAAAATATAATACCTAACACATCAACAGATAGACAAAACAGGAACAACACTGCTTGAATAAAGCTCGAACAACCAGATAAAAAAAAAAACATAGTGGAAACATATATAATAACATATATAAAGTAAAGCCTTCTTAAATCGTTACCTGAATCATGCAGTTACAGTACGCATTGGGAATGTGAGGTTCCAGACCAGCAAACAGGGTTCGGTTGTAATGTTTGAAGTCAAAGTCCTCCAGTCCGAGTTTAGAGTATTTAATGGTGACCTGATAGGTGGATACATGTCGTCATCACAAATGGCCACAATCAACCATTTTGTCATACAATGAATGAGATTACGTTATGAAACTAAATGCGGTGTTTCCCACAGGAATGTAGGCTGGCTGTGGTGGTGTTAACCACACCACATGTGAGCTCAGATAAATTAATAAAACTGCTACAAATGTTTTGTTTTTACTGGTACTATAATAAAGCCACATTCATATAATCTTTGTGCAGGTTCAGTCCATTTTATTATGGGGACAACAGGTCTGTTTTACACTGCTGTCAAACTCTCACCTGTTGCCTCTCTCTCTCAATTCCTCCTCTCTCTGTCTAACATGATTCATCTCTCCCTGTCACACTTTTACCTGTTGCCCCTCTCTCACCTGCTGCAGCAGCAGCAGCTCTCTCTGAAACTTAGATTCAAAGAAACAAGTAAAATCCCGCTTATTTGGTTTGTTTCCTAACAAACAGATTTGCTGCCCTGAACCAAGATTCCTCAACATTATAAAATGACCACTATGACCACCTCACCCATTTCTGGCTTTAGAAGAAAAATAATATAATTTATCCTGGGAAGAAAACCTTCCCAGGTTTATGCCTTGGCTGGCTCGCTCTAGATTATTGTGCTTAGCTGTTTCTGGTCCCCTTTCCCTGCTCCTCGTGCGTTGATTTGAAACTTTTGGCCTGATGGTGGCACTAGGGGATAGGTCATGGGGTCACCGAAATCAATAGGGTTCTCCCTCTTGGGGTCATGACTGTGCACAGCAAATGTCATGGCAATCCAACCATTACTTCCATTACCATTACTTGAGACATGTCTTTTTGCGAACAGACACACAGACAGAGGGGCGAAAGCATAACCTCCTTGACGGCGATAAAAAGAAGCAACCTTTACTTTGCTATACAAGGATATAAATAAAGACAGACCTTTCTGTACTTCTTAGGCACCATGTAGAGGTGTGGCTCCTCATCACGTCCAATAGGCGACTCCGGGACTTGGTTGTAATTATCATAATCAAGCTCCACCTCTTTAATCTTATAAGGAACCTGAAACAAGAGGAAACAAATCATATTGGACGACTGAGATGTGCGGAATGTGACACGGAAATATTCACCAAAGGGGAGAAAAGTCAAAGAATCCATGATCTAACGACTTAGAATGAGATAGGGTATCCTGGTGGCTCGGCGAGCTAAGGAGCATACCATGTAATCACAACATTCTGGGTTCAAGCCTACCCGCTCACCCATGTTTCCAGTCAATCTCTACTGTGCTCTTCAATAAAGCAGAAATGGCCTAAGAAATGTATCTTATCTGTAATTTATCAATTACAAAAATACATATTTACTGTATTCAGATAAATATATATATTTATAGTGTCTGCTTCTTCGATCCAACCAAATAGGAGAAACGCGTGGAGTCATCATGAAGTGTCTCAAGATTTACATTGCGGGTTTTTCACATGCCTGATTCCGAGGGCGGGTCCGAGGGTTGGCTGCGTATCCAATGAACCCCACAGTTTTCATTGTGCGCAGGATCTCTGGGTCCACGGGAGGTGCTCGTCTAAGGAAACACAAAGGAAGGGTATTTACACACCAAAGAACCATGCTCTTTTACAACATCCTCATGCAAGGACATTTATAGGTTTACACCATACTATGACTGTATTATTACACATAACATATATTCTAAAGTTTGTTCTGAAATCATGAAACTAGCCACAATGTGTTAACTATTTAAGAAGATCGCACGCCATTAGTCAGAAAGGCAGCAAGTCACCTTGGGCTGGGAGTGGCCAGCGCCGTGGACCAATCTGAGAGCAGGGGCTCTGTGCTGGTCAAAGGCATCGGGATGAGAGACAAGGGCAGCAGGTCATGACTCCAGTCCAGCTGCGGCAGGGAGTCCACCAGACAAGGCAGGGCAAACTCTGTCTCCCGAGAATAGCCATTGAACGACACCTCTGGAGCATCAGACCAAAGATGCACACACCCCCCTGAGTCCCCAAAGGCCAAGGCTTGTTTGCTGGATGACACGTCGAAACTCATGAGCAGCTGGCCCACGGTGTTCACATGAAAAATATCAGCGAGATTGGCAAGCCCGGTTGGCTCACAGAACTGACACTGGCCTGGTGAAAGAGGCAAAAGAAGGACAGGAATGTCCAAGCAGTAAAAACAAGGCTACATGATTAATGGCATTTTCCCCCCGGCAGTCATAACAATATTCAAGTGTTGAAATAAATATCTTTGCTAATGCTGGTACAATGAATTGGAACTTTTGAAACTTTTTAAGTCAAACAATTCAGGAAATCTCCAGCATTTCAACTAAAAAAGAGCACAAACCAAACAAAACCTCCACCACTGATACCTGTCTGAGAGATGATGGCCAGGCGTGAGGTGTAGGTAGGAATGAAGCGCAAGAAGAGGGGATCCACGTGCACCTGAAGGGGAGTTACAGCCCGCATCATGCGCAGATCATACACCATGAGGAACCGGTCGCACGCCAAACCATTCAGCCCTCGACTGGAGAACCCGCACGCAGCCAGGAGGTTGCCATGAACATCAAAGTCTGACAGGCTGCCAGAGAATGCATCAAACTCGTGTTCCATCTTGAGGGTGCGCACATCCCGAAGGGTTACCTGGCACAGCACAAGATCCAAGAGGAGATGTATGGAATGATTTGAGTTGTACACCTGCCTAATATCTTTTACATATTTATACACCTTGAAGCAAGCCACCTTATCCTTACCTTTCCAGATGTGTGCCCACAGAAGAAGAAACGATTAGACTGGCGTATGATTGCCACCCCAGGCACCTCCACTGTGAACTACAAAATATAATATATCCTTACAAACAGGGGGAAAAAACAGAAGACAAACCACAATCCTTTCTTATTCATCACTATGTGCACTCCACAGAGCCTGGAACTCCTCCCCATCCTTAGCAAACATTGGCACATCCTATCTTCAAACCCTACATGCCACACACTCAGTATCGCCTATAGGAGAGGCAGAAACCTCAGGACCTGATTGGTAAATACCCAGACAGCTATATATAAAAAAAATCACACTATAACTGACATTCCAGATGGCAATTACAAATGTGCTAAGTGCCAACAATGTCAGTTTACCAAGAAAATGCAAGTGTTTCCCCATTCATGATCTGGCAAACTAATCCCTATCGAGGGCCGAATCAGTTGTAGTACTGCTAGTGTTATCTATGCCACCAGTTGCCCCTGCAGTTTCCTGGACAGGAGGTGAAACTTCACGGGAGCTATGCACCAGGATGAGTGAGCTCCGTAGTGCTATTCAAAGAAGGGATTGCACTAACCCAGTGGCGGACCACTTTCTTGAAAAAGGGCCACACCCTCTCTGACTTTTTTTCTATTCTGGAATAGAGAAGATCAGACCTTTTGGTGGCTATTGGATACACACAGTAGACACTCTCCATCCTAGACTTGAATATGGAAAAAGACTATTCTGCTGCTATACCAACTCCCACGTGTCTCCAAATTCTTTATTATGTGTTGCACATACTCAGCCCCCCCCCCCATATCCATCTGGAAACTGAGACAAAACACAGTCATATCTATATCTATATAACTATGATATATTGTATATTTATGCTTCCTGGCGTGCTTTGTCTTGTACTGATCTTGTAGATGTATTCTTTGACATTATCTTCTTAGATATATAGAACCCTTTGTACATGTGTTGTTGATTGTCTGATGAAGGTCGACAGATGGAAACATCACCAATGTTTTTAGAAGATTAGTATTAATAAAGTGATTGCTTTTAAATTGTGTGTCACACCTTGCCTTCCTATCCCCTGTGTCTATCATTTCAAGGTAGCTCCTTGTTAGAGCTGGAAAGCTTCTCGCTTCAACTACAAATATAAGGACACAAAACAAGCTCGCAATTACTTGATGTCCCATCTTTATAATAGAGAAGATAGCCATTCAGTCGATTTAAATGTACAATGTCATGCAGTTACCATACAACATGCATAGTTAAGATGAACTGATAAACCAGCGGTCTCACCTTTTGAGTCTCCTGGACAGTATTCAAGTCAAACTCAACCATATAGTTCTGCAGTCCCCCCATGAGCAAGGTATTGTTATCGGTCATGAGCAGACTATGCATATCAGCCCCTTCCTCCATCCTGAAATACACACATCAGTCTTACTTCATAATAAATTAAATGTTGATGTCTACATTAAAAGTAACCATCTAAAGCTATAGATTTAATTTTGCATCAAAATACTGTGAAAATAAAAACAAATCTTAGGCTTTTGCAACTCACGGGTAATCAAACATGAAAAGGCCCCCGCGAGTAAAGCATTTGAGGTTGCTCTTAGTAAGGAATAGCACGCCTGTCTCCAAGCTCTGAATGTGACGGATGTCATCAGTTGAGTGCACTTGGAAAGAAGAATAGCGACCCATTGTAGGCCCAAAGAAGGAACTTACATGACCCTGTAAGATGATAGGAGGGAAGTCAAGGAAATAAATGAAAACATATCAGAGCAAAATAGTAACCCAACACTTTTGATTGGATTATTATGAAACTGCTTGAATTCAACAAAAATAGTATGCTAGCCTTGTTTACTATCATAATCGTGTCTCTTACTCTATGGTTTCCCATCCAAAGCATCTCTTCTTGCAGATCAAAATGAGTTGCAGTAACTGGAACCCCAACTTCTGCAACCACACTGTGGAGCTCCGAAAACATCCCTTCTAACAAGTGCACTGAGTCTGGAACTGTTACACCGAGACCCTCTGGGTCCAGCTCCACACCTTGTAGTAAATTGGGATTTAGCCGCGGATCCATTGAGGGCTCCATTCCAGTATCCAGGGCCCCATGGAGGGTAGGCGAATATTCGCCCATCCCTGGATCAAGACTATCAAAGTTCATCATGAGTTCTGCTGAATCAACCTAGGAAGACGGAGACAGTAACTTAATTAAAAATGTATGCCAAACCTCAGCCACCCAGGAGCGGCCCCTGTCCATCGCATTGGCAAGCACTGCGGCTAACTTAGCTTAACGTTAGCTAGCCCAACTGGCAATCTATCGTTACCCCTTCCGATATTATAACCTTCAAATTATTAAAAAGAAAGCTACTACACCAACAGCGACAGCATCTCTACACAACTGGTGTCACCAGGCCCTTTACTAGCTAATGTTAACAAGCACCATTAGCCAATTGTCTTGGTAGCAAGGCAAGTCTAGCATTACACAGTGTTGAGCTAGCCTAAAGCTAGCTAACGTTACCTGCTCCCGAAATGCTAAAATGATTGAAAAATAAAGTACTTTATATTTCACTAAATAAATAGGCTGGTGTAGTAAAATAATGTTTGCTCACCCACTTATCCTTGAAATAGTTGTTCAGTACTACTTAATTGACAAGAGCCCATGTTTCCTCCACTCATAACAATAACAAAGAAGCGTTTCCGGAGCAAATTGGGGCGTATTCAAGAGAATCAGCGTTCAAATATGTTTGTAAGTAAATGCGCGCCAGTGGGTGCGCCTCTAGATGTAGCTCCTATTTGTACATTGTAGACGTAATTTTAAATGATTGGTTATTACGGTATGTCAATTGATTGATTAATTTTTTATCTATCAAATTAGTGCTATAGGTCTACATTTATGGCTACTTATTTGTAGGCCTATTGTGCCACAAAATACCACTTGAACTGAGCTAAATATATAAAAAGTTAATATCTTGCATTAGATCGCTACACTAAATAACAGACACTATTCCTTCATTGATCTGGCTGACTAAAATTATTTCGGTAAAGGTCATGGAAAGACTTTTGAAACAATATTTTGGGATAAAATGGGTTGAGATGTGAATTATGAATTAGGAAAAAATGAGTATTGGTAAAAGGGGACACCTGGCAAAATGGTACACTTATGGTTCAGAGTGCATATATTTAAATGTGTACAAACGCATTACCAAAAACCAAATCCTATGTGTTGCTGAGGAGGTATGTGGTGATTAAAAATGGGTTCCATGGGTATGCCATCACTGTGGAGTGGCATCTCATGGAATGCCATGCAACTCATGCAAACACAATGAAAAGTGAAATGACAGAATTCTGAGCAAAATAATGTTAAGGTTATAAAATCTAAGGATAGTAAGTGTGTCATTACAACATATTTTGTAATGTGATGTAATTGTGAAATAAAATGACATTTTGTAAGTGTTCCATTTTACCAATCGCCTGTTGCTAAAATGGGACACTATTCTATGTCATTATAAGTGACAAAATACATTTTTGAGGATCAGCAATACATTTTCTGAACTGGATCAAATGTTCAGTTTTCCTCAGATCTGCTAGTTTGCTAGCACTAGGTTAGTGAAAGCTATCTGAAGCAAAAGCTAGCTAGCTGTGTTTTATTTTGGAAGATATTCGACCACTCCAACATTGACATGTCATGTGAAATAGACTATGGCATGATTGAGGATGAAGATGAATATACAGTACATTCAGAAAGTATTCAGACACCTTCACTTTTTGTTACATTACAGCCTTACTCAAATTTATTAAGTTAATTTTCTTCCCTCATAAATCTGCAAAAACAAAACAAAAACAGGTTTTTAGAAATGTTTGCAAAAGTATTAAAAAAAAAACGGAAATATTACATTTACATAAGTATTCAAACCCTTTACTCAGTACTTTGTTGAAGCACCTTTGGCAGCGATTACAGCCGGGAGTCTTCTTAAGTATAACCCCACAAGCTTGGCACACCTGTCTTTCTCTGATTTTCTCTGATTCCTCTCTGCAGATCCTCTCAAGCTCGGTCAGGTTGGATGGGGAGCATATTGCTGCACAGAAATGTTCAGGTCTCTCCATAGATGTTCGATCAGGTTCAAGTGCGGGCTCTGGCTGGGCCACTCAAGGACATTAACTTGTCCCGAAGCCACACCTGCATTGTCTTGGCTCTGTGCTTAAGGTCGCCATCCTGTTGGAAGATGAACCTTCACCCCAGTCTGAGTGCTGTGGAGAAGGTTTTCATGAAGGATCTCTCTGTGCTTTGCTGCATTCATTTTTCCCTCAATCCTCACTAGTCTCCCAGTCCCTGCTGCTGAAAAACATCCCCACAGCATGATGCTGCCACCACCATGCTTCACCGTAGGGATGGTATTGGCCAGGTGATGAGCGGTGCCTGGTTTCCTCCACACTCGGTTTCATCAGACCAGAGAATCTTGTTTGTCATGGTGTGAGAGTCTTTTAGGTGCCCTAAGTGGGCTGTAATGTGCCTTTTACTGAGGAGTGGCTTCCGTCTGGCCACTCTACCATAAAGGCCTGATTGATGGAGTGCTGCAGAGATGGTTGTCCTTCTGGAAAGGTTCTCCCATCTCCACAGAGGAACCCTAGAGCTCTGTCAGTGACCATCGGGTTCTTGGTCACCTCCCTGAGCAAGGCCCTTCTCCCCCAGTTGCTCAGTTTGGCTGGACGGCCAGCTCTAGGAAGAGTCATGGTGGTTCCAAACTTTTTCTATTTACGAATGATGGGGGCCACTGTGTTCTTTGGGACCCTCAATGCAGCAGAACTGTACCCTTCCCCAGACCTGTGCCTCGACACAATCCTGTCTCTGAGGTCTGTGGCCAATTCCTTCGACCTCATGGCTTGGTTTGTGCGCTGACATGCACTGTCAACCGTGGGACCTTATATAGACAGGTGTGCGCCTTTCCAAATCATGTCCAATCAATTGAATTGACCACAGGTGGACTCCAATCAAGTTGTAGAACCTTCTCAAGGATGATCAGTGGAAACAGGATGCACCTGAGCTTAATTTCAAGCGTTGTCGCAAGCAAGCAAGCCTAGCTGAATACTTTGTAAATAAGGTATTTCTGTTTCTTATTTTGAATAAATGTTCAAACATTTCTAAAAACCTGTTTTTGCTTTGTCATTATGGGGTATTGTGTGCAGATTGATGAGGAAAACAATTTACTATTTAATTAATTACATTTTAGAGTAAGACTGTAACATAACAAAATGTGGAAAACACACACGCACAAAAGTATCTATGCATTTTCATTGTA
The DNA here is from genome assembly GCA_900302295.1 of Parasudis fraserbrunneri. Classification (NCBI taxonomy): domain Eukaryota; kingdom Metazoa; phylum Chordata; class Actinopteri; order Aulopiformes; family Chlorophthalmidae; genus Parasudis; species Parasudis fraserbrunneri. The sequence continues at coordinate 26,509 of OMKL01001907.1, forward strand.
TGATTAATTGAAGATTCATTAAAATAGAAAAAATGACTTCCAGACTCTAATTATTATTATTATTATTATTTTATTTTTATTTTATTTTTTTAAATTTTTTTTACTTCAAAATGTGTCACGCTTTTTCAATAGCAGCTAATAAGAAGTGGTCTCTGGAGACACCTGAAGAGGTGTCATCTATCCTGTGTTTAGAATTCTTTCTGTTTTCTTTTGTATTGTATAGAAGAGGTCTTTAGATATTTAGAATGGTATCAAGTTCGCGGTTAAGACACTGGAATGATTATGTAAATGATTACAGGATGCACATTTTC
>OMKL01001985.1:1124-11542 GCA_900302295.1 Parasudis fraserbrunneri
AAAAATCCCTTTTTTTTTTTTTTTTTTTTTAATGCATAGGTACATCAATGACAATATGAGGTTCACTGTGGCATTAAACAGGTGCCAGAGAGCTGCAAACCAGTAGAAGCAGATGGGGTGACCAAGCGACCAGTGAAATTAGTTCGGGGCGTGGTCAACCTGTTGCCATCTAAGGAAAATAAACTCGCTGCCGGTGAACATAATTTTTTTTTCCTTTGTGGAAGGCAACGAGTACCAGTCAATCAGAGGCAGAGCAGGGCGGGTCTTCACGGAATGCGGGAGGGGAAAAAATAATTTGGTTTAAAAGGATGACTTTCCAGATGGTTCTGTGTAACTGACCATGTGGTGGGTCAGGTTAATATATATGCACTTCGCATCTAATAAATTTTCAAACTGGGCAGTAGATTAGGTAGGCAGTGTTCCAATCAAAGTTAAATCATTATCTTTTACAAAAAACGATCGCTCGTGGAGTCTACGAGCCACCAATGCGCATGCTCAGTTGGTTAGTCTGACTGAGCATCACTGAGCTGTTGCCACTGGCGTCAGGTATAAACATGGATGAGTTTCAGACGGGAGAGGAGGTAAGTTGGACATTTATATTAACTATATCACCTATCAACGTGGCCTTTCAATTGTAAAAGCCATGTATACGCCATCCTTTGCAAGACAAGTAACATTAACGTTAGCTAAGTGCATAACTTTAGCATGCATGCTAACACAAACTGCACTCTTGTTTATATTACGCCAGACTGCCTTTGTCGTAGACGAAGTGAGCACTATCATAAAAGAGGTAAGTTAATAATTCCTGCCATTGCTTTTCGAGTTGTCTGTATCCATGTTAGCAGAAATATATATACGCTATATTTTGTCAACCAGTTACTAACGTTAACATATGGCTTTATCCTAAGCAGCTCGTTGCTAAGGACACCATCGTGGTTGCTAGGCTGCTAGGCCAACTGCACCAGACTTTCTTTAAAACAAATCATGTACGGGGTGGTTATAATGGCTGGATGTTGTGATGTAGCAGGCTTACTCTAACCAAACGGAACTTTCTTTTAATGGTCACTTTAGTCAGTAGAAGGAGCAATAGGAGGAAATGCTTACCAACACAGCAGAGTTAATCAGTGGACCACCAATGTAGTGGAGCAGTGCCTGAGTCAGCTCAGTAAGCTGGGCAAGCCTTTCAAATACGTTGGTATGTAGGCTGCTGACAGTACAACATATTATAACATATTATACAACATATTTACGCTTGTTTTGCTCTAATAACAACATTAAGCAGCATACTTTTGTGTATGTGTTTTGTCACCAGTAACCTGTGTCATCATGCAGAAGAATGGGGCCGGTCTGCAAACTGCCAGTTCATGCTTCTGGGACAATAATACTGATGGTATGAAGCAGTTATACGTTTGGGCCATTATTCTGTATATAATCTATGATTATGTTCATTATATCTCTCTCCCATACACACACACACACACACACCCTTGTCAGCAATTTCGCTCTAAAATAGTAATTTCACAAAGCTGTTTCGTTTAGCTATATCCACAAAACTAGAATTGACACTGCTAAGCCATTACTAAGTATTTAACGCTGATCTTGGAAACCTATAATATCTCCTCAGACTGTATTATGCATTGTATCCCCACAGGCAGCTGTACAGTGAGATGGGAGAACAAATCCATGTATTGCATTGTTAGTGTTTTCGGCCTGGCCATCTGAATCCAGCTACTGAGAATTGTGAGTGGATTGCTGACAAAGTCCCAGTTTTGGCATGCTATTTCCACTCTTTCTAAAACTGTATATTATGCGTTCTCTTTTTGTTTAGTTTTATGAGGACCAATTTGTCATGTTGTACCATGTTTGTGACATTTGAATATATTTCCATGATTCAATAAATTGTTTAATGTAGCTGTGCTTCGATACCACTTTTTCACTGCCAATATCCATATTATACATTACCCTTGGTATCAGAATTTAGTACTGGGGAGATTTTCCTGATAATGATACCCTATTTTAGCCTGGTATCATGAATATCAACGCATCCCTAATGGCGACTCTTACTTGTAAAGGACCTCCCTCAGGCCAGATAATGTACATAGCAAAAACTGTCAAAATTCAATGAACACTTAAGTGGGTATTGGGTATGCATAGCTTTCATTATCGTGCTGCATGTATTTAATTCCATGAAGACATGAATATCAAACTCTAAACTTATGAAGTAGGCAAAGTCAATAAACAAAATACAAATACAATACATAATATATTGTATAATATATATATATATTTTTATACAAAATATAAAACCTGCAGCCTGTTTTAGAAGAAAACCTCACACTGATGATGTGAAAACAAGGCAAGGTCTTCAAAATACATTTAGAAGAATTTTTCAAATTTAATGTCCGGGAAAGTTGTCAAATGCCCATGAGTTCCAGTTTTATATAAATAAAATAAAAAGGAGTATAACATTTATACACAATTTATGTTTTGTTTTTTGTTTGTTTGTTTTAAATCATAGCAGTGAAAATCTTCCACAAACGGCAAAACAATTTGATTGAAAATTGTCCAATGGTGTAACTAAATCTGCTGGGTTATGACACAGGCGACCAACATAGCCAACAAGTGGTCCTTTTACAATAGCAATGATATATATCCATATCTAGTTCAAAAGATATAAAACCAACTGCCATCATTTTAAGGCAAAAATAATTTTTGTCAGCCATCACAAGGATTTTATTGGAAAAGGAGTGGTAAAAATATTGCCTTATGAAGACACTGTTGGGTCAAAAATTGCTATTTAGTCAATAAAGTATTTGGGAGCTATAATCCAGTGTGTGGATATCCATTTTCCTTCAGTCAAAACATAGGCAGTACCTATTCCAATTAAGGCTCTCCTTGGTTCATTCTGGGGAACCTGAGGTTTTGCTCAAAGTGTTCACTGCTATGGAGCCTAAACGCCATTTAGGAATAACATGAATTTATTTTGAAAACATTTAAATTATAATACATGAAATCACATAGATTGTAAAGGGTTAAGAGTACAAACCAACAATAAAGGTAAAGGATGATAAACTGTGGCGAGCTTGCAAAGCTGAGACATGTCCTCAGGCAACAAGTCTACACTGCAGAGCAGTCATCACGCAGCTGTAGCCCAGTGGAGCCATAGCCTTGTTGGAGGAGAGAAGAGCTAGTGTCTGGCCCGGGCTGTGAGAATCTGGGACAGAACAGTAAGAACCCAGAGAGGTTAAGAGCTGCAGGAAAGACAAGGCCCGAACAGAACTGAACCAAAGAATTGGAAGACAAAAGATTTATTTAAAAAAAAAAAATAATAAATAACATGGCTGTTAAGAGTTAAACTGATGCCACCTTTCTCTACTATTCCCAAAACTGCTTCTTCATTATTGCCTTAGTCATTAAATTATATAAAATATGCAATACTGTGGTCAGAAAAATTTATGCACATTGAAAATGAATGCTACTATTATTGGGCTCATACAGACAATCACTGCTGCTAGGCGTCTTATCTGTAGAAAGTTTGCATTGCTTTGTGTTGTATTTATATTGCATGCTATGCAGTAAACAGACTGCATCACTGAAGAACCAGATGGAACACAGGACATCAAAAAAAAAAGCATGTCTTTATTTGGGCAAGTCAGAATGAGTTCATACAAGCACCCGACTGCTTTGAGAAGGCCAGAGACATTACGGTCAACTCAAGCTACTCTCCAATGCTTGTTTGCGGCCCTACAAGCTTGCCTTCCAAGCACCACATGACTTAATGATTTCCTTATAATCATTAGCACTACTAACTCCCTAGCCCTGGACCCATCAGTGAGGTTTTAGCATGATAACACACACATCAAGACAATACCACATGACAAGAGGAGGTCCCGCTTTCCAAAAAAACGTGTCAAATGTTACATACTACATGCAGATTTATGTACTCTTTTTCTTGCAGAAATTCCCATCTTAAGTTTTTATGGACAAGGAGTTATCATCTTCATCACTGCTGTGCCTAGTTATACAGAGTACTCATAGGAGTAAAATGTTTTGAGAGGAAGTGATAGACACAATTCTGTCACAGGAGGAGGTGGGCAAGTAGTTTCACACCAGCCATCTTAGTTTTTATACAGACGGGTTCAAAGGGTGATCTACTGAGTTCCATTTCTTCATCTTATCCCGCACTTTGAATTTGTACAAATCCCTATATATATATATTATCAAAATAAAGCTCTTAAATGGATTCCAATCAAAGCAGCACACCTTGCTGTAAAATAACGCAATTTCATATTACATGATGGCGGACAGATTGTTACAAAAGAAAAGAACTTTCATAGTAAACAAGTGCATACAAAGGATTAGGTGCCAACCCCGATCTCAGGCAACGTCATCTTTATATTATTACAATTAGGTTCTATTCTGTTCAGTTCCCTCTAGGCTTAAAAAAATCTCTTCTGGTCGATGGCATAGGTCTTTCCTGCTGGAAGCTTCCGGAAAAATAAACTGTTGCCTCTGCTCATGTTGCCCTGGAGATGAAGGCAGACAGAATGACAAGTCAAATATTTACAGTTTGGGTTGAGACATTAGTGTAATCTTTATGTATATTAGCTACACACAGTTCATATTATGGCACTAGTTGTCAGAGGACTATATTCTCTGACTTTCTCACATATATATATATATATATATATATACATACATACATACATACATACATATATACACACACACACACACCACAATATCTGCTCAGGTATGGAAAAATCAAATGTTTAACTAGAATGTAAAGTCTGTGAACAAACTTTAAGTTAACATTTCTAACAAGCCATCCCCCAACTCTAATAATTTTGAGGGATCAAAGATAGACCAATCAGGGAAAGGGATGGGACTTAGTTTATTGACCTATGACCCTTTCCTGAATCCAACAAGTTGTCCCCAACTCTATGACATCAACATTCATTAGTTGGGCATGTCCTAAGTTGTATAGCAAGTTGGACAGCTCTAGCTTAAAAGTTGATAATAGTCACGCCGCTTTATAAGTCTATGAGAAAAAAGGGATGAATAAATTTGTGAAAGGACATCAGTGAGCTATCCATATAATTAGCACAAGCACACCCCACCGGCATACCCTGAAGATGCCCAACAATTTTGAAGCTGGTAGCTTCAAAGCTGTAGGAGTAGCATTGACAAAAAAGTCACTTACAATATCAGATTGTCAAGCAAACTTAATTATCCAATCAATATCCATCATATTGGATTGCACAGTGATGAGAAGTGTGACACAGAATCAAACTGAAATATTAGTTTTCAACTGACACTCAAATATTTCAAATATCATTTTGTGACACATTTGACTTAATATTTGCTTATCATTAATGTAAAAAACACAATTGTGCAGCCCAATTAACAATATAACTCTGATATAACAACAACTAATGAATCACTGCCCAGCCCTAACAAGACATAACTGAAGTGAAAGTGTGCGTGTTACCTCTTGGCTTAGATGCCTCCAGCAATCTACCCAGGTAGGATATACTGATGCATAGGGAGGCAGGCCCCCAGACAACCTGGTGGTAAGGAAGGAAATAAAATCTGTTTTATGGGACTGTTCTTCTGAACAGGAAAAAGCACACACACACAGCCAATACTGGGTGGGCACAACAGTGTCTCTGCAACTACAGTACTTACCCACAGTTATTGACAGCCATAAGGTTTGACACCAAAACAAAGGGGTATGTGAGCATACTGGCAAGAAACTGGAAGAGAGAACGGACAAAGAGTCATACTCATTCATCTGGTTGACACCAACTGTTTGAGAGCTACTGTACACTTACACTACAATGGTTCTCAAAATGTTGCTCGTCTAGGACCCCCAAACACACATACAAAATAAGCTATGGATCTCTGTTCAAGTCCCGTGGACCTCCCAACTGATAAGATATTTGTTGTTAGATATGACTTAGTTCAGAATTCCATAACTTGTCTATGCTGTAGGTGGGAGATAACTGGGGGAGTGTGAAACCTATGGTCAGAGGTGTCATTCTTATATATTATATTGTTTGGATAACATCTAGCGCAGTGGTTCTCAACCTTTTTCGCAACAAGGATCCCCAAATTGTTTTACGCGTTAGGCCGCAGACCCCCGTTTGATGAGATTTTGTCTCAAGGACCCCTCCCTGAGAGGATTTATGTTGTCAGATATGAACATGTCCTGAATTCTATAGCTGACACCAATTGAGAAGGAACCTATGATCGTAATAGTCACTCATACTTTTTCTCATTTGCCTAACTAACCTCTTGTGAATAGAATAGTGAAATTAAAGTACTTCCAATTTTTCTGAGGAACCCCTGGAACCCCCTCAAAGACCCCATGTGGAGAACCACTGGTGCTGTATATAGTATCTTGCTAATGTGGGCAGCTGTGTTTGACTTACCCCTGTCACAGCCTGAGAGCAGTTCTTGATTTCTCCTGTGTGACTCATCTAGAGAGAGAGAGAGAGAATGAGCAGTCTTATTCTTTTAATGTCAACTCACCCTTCAGAACGTTCACTTCTCAACAGCTCAGACTGGATGGTGTGTGCTGAAACCATTTACTGTAAACTCTGGGGAGAATGCCATGTCATCATGTTAAGGGCATGATAGGCGTTTGAGTGCTTTAGCCTTTATACTAGACAGCACACGTTTTACATTATTCCCAACCACTGTCCACAAACACGCACACTAACTTTTCAGTTTTTTTAATTTATATATTTACTTGATTTCCTTATCTTTTTTTTTTAAACTCATAACTAACTTGTGTTTCAGCTGACAATAATGTCAAGGTTTAGAAGATGTGGATGTTTGAATGTAGTTTGTAAAACAATCCTCTCTCTATTGACTTACATTTTATTATAGTTTGCAAAGCACAACGCAGTCACAGAGGATTTTAGCGGTTGGTTTAAAGTTCCATCAATCAAACAGCATGAAATTATCTGGTCCAGTTAGTGTCTCTCATTTCCGAGTGATATTTTTAGCATTTTGGATGTAACGATATACATGACTGTCTATTTGTTTTTCTTGTAATACTATCTGAAATGTCTTTTAGGAGTACAAGAGCTCTATGGGCACAGCCGTTTCTTGCCATAGATCTGAAATACACTTCATATTGTGTAACACATACACCTTTTTCAAAACACAGTGACATGCTCAATGTTAAGTCTGTAGTCAAAGCTAATGGTCAACAATTCAGTGTGCCCATACGATATGGTAAAATGTATACCTTAGCAAATTTCCAAAAATGTCTACTGGTGTATAACTTATGCTATACCAGTATATCACCTACACCTAAACTTGACCAGTCTAAGATGCTGTAGCATACCGAGTCGTCGATGGCATATGTGTTGATGAGGTGAGCCAGCAGGTTGCAGATCCACAGAGACAGAACGTCCCCAAGTAGGCGAGGGATCAAACCACTGCAAGAGATAGGAGACGAGACACAACACAACACAACATTAACATCACAGAGTAGAGCTGGGTAACATATCCATATCTATCGCTTATCATCGGTCGGTATTCATCAGATCGTATTCATGCCCAGATTATGCCACAAGAGGGCCACTGGTCAAGAAAGTGCTATGGGCCCCCTTGTCCCGCAGAGGACAGTCATAACTAGGGAAGTCCAGGGGCATGGTCCCCCAGTAAAAAAAACAACCAGAAAAACCAGCACTGTAATACTGATTTCTAGGGCATTTTGGTAAAGGATATCTGACAAAATTGGGTCCCCTGTACTTTAAACAATATGCTGGGGCCCCCTTCAATTAAAATTAATACATTGATACAGTTATGAGTGCAAAACAGTGACTCTTTTGGTCAGTTACCCATTCAGTAGAAAATTGTGGGGCAAACACATTTTTAGTTTTAATCAAATCAATAGCAACCTCACATTTTATTTTCTAACAATTAATTGTTAAACATCATATCACAATCATTAATATAGCACTGTGCAGGTATCCAGTTCTTGTCATGTGTGGAACCAATATCACTGCAACTACAAGTGCTCCAGTCTGGTACTGGGTAATCTGTCTAAACAGAATCTCCATTAGAATAAAGATTTTGTCACCGCTATGTGCTTTTCATTGCCCAAGCGAAAGGTCCAGCTTCTGGTGAAAGGCAGTTGCTTTGACCAATCACAGTTGAGTGGGCCAGCTGTGCGCAAACCTATCCAATCAGAATTTCCATTAAAATAAAGAATTTAAATTTTTTTACAAAGATGTTTCCGTTCTCAAAGTTTTCCTCAACTTGAGATTTTGATGTTTCATTTTGTTGTTCCTCAAATACGACAAGAACGGTTCTTCCTGTCGCACTAAAATATCACAGGGGTGTTGAGACCAAGAGCTTCGCCCACTAAGGCAAGGGCTCTCAGAACCAAGGTTAGGTACTGGATGGAAACCCATTACTTGTGTTGGGGCATCTGGACAGCACGCACACGCACACACACACACAGAGGACGAACCTGAAACATACTGTGTAGAATACACAAGAGGGAGTGCTATGCCCTGAGATTTTGACACTGCTGCATTTTGGTTCCATCTTGTGCCTGTGGCCACAACACAGCAGTGCCAAAATGACAGTATAGCATGACCTCTGTTATATTATTGCTATTATACAACGGTTTTAGCAAAATGTTATTAACATTCTAATTTTTACTAATTTTACTGGCAATGAAAGAATGTAGCAGTGAAAAAAGGTGTTGCTAGGTTACAAATTAATTGCTAGGTTACGAGTGCACTGTCATGAGATTTTGGCACTCGTTAACATGTACCTTAGCTGATAACAATGCGAGGTCTGAACTGACCATCATACAACTTACAGTATAGAATTGATGCCATCTAAGTCAAGTTCAGTCACACGCAGCAAACAGAAAAAAAACGTCAGAATCAAAACTTACGCAAAGAACCCCAAGATGCCTTCTTCTCTGTAGACTGTGATGATGGAGTTGAACACGCCACTAAAACAGAGAAGAGCATTTTTTTTTTTTTATATATTTCATATTCAAAATCTTTATTGCTTTTGAGCACACCAGAGTTTATGAAGGAATTTCTGAGGAGAAGATAAACATACCTGTATTTAGTCTCTCTTCCGATAAACTGAACCATGCATCTCAATGTGATCACTGGAAAGCAAGGTCAAGGGAACTGTCAGTAATGCAATCACAACGACACGTTTCCTCGTGACATCTGCGTTTTGCGTAAAACATAATGTGAGGAATGTGATCGTAATGATTTGGTAGTTCCCACAATGCAACATCGTGCTCATCTCGAGTTATGAGGAGTGCATCAGAAATGTGTTGAGAAATATGCAGGTGATATGTAGACTTGTTGCTGCATGTAGTATATTGTCTCGTTTCAGGGAGCTATGCTGTATACAGCCAACAGTGATTTTAAATGACATCTCTGGTCATCACGAGAGAGTGATATTACCATGGAAGGGGTGTGTGACGATAGTGGCACAGGAGCGAGCAATCATCTCTTTGGTTGTCTGATGTGATGGAAAAAGACAAAGAGAGAACAAGAAATCATCAAGACTGGAGAGACCACTGAAGTACATCAAAGCTCACATACCAAACAGTTGAGAATAGCCTATTCCAAGTATCAAACAAATAAAAGCAAAACTTGTTTGTCTTGCCAGCTGATCCAAAGCTGACACAGTAAAGATAGGACACGAAAACAAGAATGTGTGTAGGAAAGATGAATTATTCTCCAGAGGACATTTGATCCCGTCTGACCTTGCGTTAGAAAACATGCCTTTTAAAGCAGTGGCGTATGTAGTCTTTGAAGTGTTTAACCCAGCTTACCTCGCTGACAACGTGTTCCAGGGTGCCCTCCTCAACCTTATGACTGCTGCCTGATACCTGGAGAGGAGAGACAACACTCAGGCCTGACATTCCCCGAAATGCCCCTTTTCATGCTTTAATCACTCAGCCCAAAGTAATATGAAGTATTTGTTAACCCTGCAAAGTCGGGGCCACCTCTGCTGCAGTGCAGAACTAACTACTTGTCCCAACCTTAATTCAGGGTCAGCCCAATTTAGAATGCATCCATTGTGCACTGCTAGTGTAGCCCAGATAGCCTGTAGTAGTGGTGGAAAGTCGACACTAGTCTGTACAATCAATTGACCCCCAACATCTTTCAATTCAATCCAAATTCTTGGCTGACCTGGCAAAAACAATTGTTTCCAAAGGCTAGACATTACAATAACAAGGCTTATGACAAGTGGAATCCCATTCCTAATGCATTAATGGTCAAGTCAGTAGCAGCTCTGGGACCAAAATGGCCACTATGGACCCACTTGGAACACTCCCAACTCCATTTAAGCACTCATCCACAGTCACTGGAGGGAATTTACCTGATATTTGCCTCCTTCCTGACATCTCTGTAAAA
>OMKL01001987.1:6720-29269 GCA_900302295.1 Parasudis fraserbrunneri
AACAGCTTGGATTATGTGTGTGTGTGTGTGTGTGTGTGTGTGTGTGTGTGTGTGTGTGTGTGTGTGTGTGTGTGTGTGTGTGTGTGTTGGGGGTAGAAGTGCTAAAGGTCACACGGGTGGTTTATTAAGCCCTGCAGATGACCAAGTGGTGGCAGAAGACATGTGTCACCCTAACATTCTCTCTCTGCATATTTCCTCTGGGGTGGGCTCCCATCATCAGCCACTGTGACACTGTTCAGTGTAAACACAGCATGTGAAAAATGATTCTATCAGTGGCACGCACAGCCATGGGATCTATTAGCGACCTTTCTCCTCAATAACTGAGGTCTATCTTTGCCGAGGGGGAGCAGACAACTCAGCCTTTATGACGTATGAAATGAGAACCTGTTTGAAACATGTGCAGATCTGTTTAGAAACAATACAGTGGTATATGAAGAGTAAAAATACCCTGGGTAAAAGTAGGAATGGGAGAAGGAACCATTTTCAGATACAGCCTGTAAAAATGTCTCAAAATAAAAATACAGGCTATAGCTAGACAAAGACAATGAAACTGACTGAGTAACTGGTGCTACATTAATTACATTTTAATCAGACCATGTGAATCACCTGAAAGAAGACAAAAAAAACCACCAATCATCCTGTACTTGTCATGTCTCTGTTTTGATGCGACTCTGTTCTCCCATGGAGAAATGTCAGGCAATTAAATGCCATGTACAATAATGGCATTGGTTGCTAGCTTGCTGGTATTGTGTCGCCAAATAGTGAATAATCAAGGAATAATTACCCTTTCACCCTGGAGGTTGGACAGCTATTGATTAGCTTCAGTCCAGTGCCTAGTAAGATACGACTATTGGCTGCATGGGGAAAAATAAATGTAGGAACTGCACAATAACTGATATTCTCAGTGAATAGCGCAATCTCTGGATGTATGACAAATGTTAATGTGTCTGCATGGTAAACAGGTTATTATTTTAATACTCAACATATGCCATTTGGTTGATGCTTTTATCCAAAGCGCCTTACAAGACCATGAGTGCATAAGTTTCTTTTTTTTATTAGCATGGGTGGCGCCAGTGGGAATCAAACCGCTATCCCTGACAGAGATTTAGTGTCATACTTTACCCATTGAGTTACAGGTGCAAGACTTGTGAATTATTAGTTGTTCCATCAGTGCTTTCCCCATGTTTGAGAGGAAGAAAGTGCACCATAAACCAGTGGTAAGGGGAGAAAACTCGTTCAAGGCCATACATCCATGACCCCGGCATTCTCATGTCCATATTAGCCTTTTCTCATGGGTCTCATTCGCTCTGTCTTGACAGGAATGCGGAGAGGACTTAAGAAAACAAATGGCACAGCTCATTTCGTGTTTTTCATCCCCTCCATCCAAATTCAAGATGAGAGAAGTGCAAATTGCCTTCCTGAAAGCATTCCTTTAATCAGCATGTATCAACAGATCAAGACCTATTCTGGTTTTATGCAGATTTGATTCAACACTTTTGCTTTTTGCTTGGTGATCTATATGTTGTATGAGTGGCTATGAAAATTATTTTGAAAGATGAAAGAAATTTGATTGTGTAGTGTAGTGGCTCTTGTGTTAGAGTAACAGTATTTATTTCAGTGTGTGATGGATGACACTCCATTTCTGTTTACACAGCTCACAGTTCTAATTCATAAATCCAAACATTGTCAACCAAATGCAAGCCTGTTCAGAGAAGAAACCATAGTACTCTAAATAAGAATATGAACATTCATTTTATTCAAACCTTAAACCAGTGTGAAGGCATACATCTGGGGAATGATACATTTGTGTCCATATCAAAGCACAATCAAATCACAATCCAACATCATTATGTGGATCACCTTTCCTCCTGTGAACCTGCAAGGCACATTCCAACATTCCTCCAAAAGCATCCCTCAGCAAGCCATAGTCCAACAATCCATAGTCCCACAGTCTTTTGGCACGTGGAAACAAACTGTCCCCGTTTCACCCATTTTCACATATTGGCACCTGCGGCACGGTCGCAGTCTTTTGGCGTACGGCAACCGTCCTTGTTTCACCCAATTTCACAGCGCATACTGGCACCTGTGAGCATAGCGAGGCTCTCTCAGAGAGCGACCAGGCTGCAGGGTGGAGTTGGCCACTGAGTTCCTGAGCTGCTTGAGGAGCACCCAGAGGAGAAGGACCATGAGCAGCAACAGCACTAGCAGCATCCCCACGTAGAAGCTTATGTTCCAGCCCCAGCCCCGTGCCAGGGGCAGCGAGGTGGACGCCACCAAGAACCTCCTAGGGGAGGGCATGGGGTTCAGTCTGAGACCCCTTTGTCTTACAATGGGCTGTGACCAGAGGGCTTCCCAAGAACTGGACCTTCAGGGGCTGAATTAGAAATCCATGCAGGGTTGGCTATGTTATAGAATTTCCCCTTGCTTCCATGATTCTAGTCCATCCAGTCTTGCGGTGTGTCGTCAGTGATGGAGATCAGCCGTAGGGAGGAGAGTCCATGATCTCTAAGCAGTGCATTCCTGTGAGGAGAGAGAATGCTGAAATCTCTGTTGCTGGGTTGGTTCTCCACTCCCCTCTCTCCTGTCAGACTCCTTGAACAAGCCAGACTCCCAATTTATCACCAGAGTACGGAGCGCGAGAGAGAGAGAGGGAGAGAGAGGCCGCTTCAATGCCATTGGTTACCAGAGGAGTGGGGAGCAGAAAACATCAATGCAATTCATTTGGTCATACATCATTTGAGTGACGGTTTAATTTTGCATGCAGGCAACACATAATTAGGTTGTACAATAACATGCTACTTTTGTGTACAGTAGATAGTAATATGGCTTTTTTCTAAAGGCAAAAAGGCCATTTTTATGTTTATTGCTATGCAAATGGTTGCTTGTATTTCATCTCGGCTGCAACTGACCCTCGCATCTGTAGAATACAGTAAAATAGATATTTATGTGCATCAACTGGACGATACAGTTTTAATCAAATCTATCACATCAATTTTGAAAATAATTGTAATGTGAAAAGGCAAACATTTTCTGTGAAGCATTGAATATATAAACAATCTTCATTTGCTGACACATGCATCTTTTCCCCAAGGATGAAGCAATTATTTAACTTCATTCTATTTAGAGGAAGCTTTATAACCAGGGATATTCATGGTTTAATTCTGACAAATCAATGGGCATGTAGTAACAACTAGAAAGGTTATGTGCTCTGTTAATGAATTTACATTTTATGTCAAGAATATTTTCATTGATGTATGTGTCTTACTGTGGAAAAACATTTAACAGTGTGGTGTGCCCTCTTCAAAGTCAATCATCCAAATTGTTTGCGTTCATCTCCATCTCAAGCGGAAGGTAGCTTCAGATTTGATACATCAGATCAGGATTTTTGTTTCATCCAAACATAACTTAATCAAGGTCCCAACACTTTAACCATTTCCATGAACAATAGCCATCAGGGTCTGATGTCAAAATGCAATTTATTTGGTAGAATAGCTTACTAGAATACCCCAGGTAATATAGATAACTACTCAGTACTTATCAGGGAAAGTTAAGTGGATCATTATTCCTTCATAAGTGGCTGCAGTCCTGCAACCAATACACTGAAAAAAAGCAAAGTCAAATTCCATAACCATACCTGTGCATCTAAGTGAAGCAGGATGTCATAGCGTAAACAGATACTTGCCACTTTTTGCAAATTCAAAGTAAATCATTGCTTTATTTGGCCCAATTTGTAGTCAAGCCTTTTATGACAAATTAAACCGCATATCAATTAAGCTTCACAGCCTTTTAGCAGATGAGGCTACTCTATAGAAAGGGTTTGAGGAATGATGTGGGTAGGCCTTAAAAGCAGTGCTTTGCTGCCCCCATGAGGCTAAAAGAAGACATTGAAAATCTGTAAAAATAAAAAGTAAACGCAATTTAAGAATGAATTTTTGTTTATTTACAAGAGCCATACTTTACAGAGCAGATGCCTTGATTGATAACCAGCAAGACACATACCTTTTTAAATGAGGCAAGTGATTGGAAAGTACAGATAAAGATCAATCATTTGTTCTGGGGGGACATGCCTCTCCAAGACCATAACCAGAATAAAAGAAATGTGCTGTTGAGATCAACCAACCACTTTCATAGAGCTCTCATAAAGAAACTGGTGCAAAACCCAAGACAGTTGGTCTGAACAGACAGAAAATATTCACAGGATCTATGTTAATAGCAGAGGAGTTCCAAGACAGCCTGCTGGGAAAAGATGCATTTTTAGATGCAAAGCACTTCTATGACCGGCAAGTGAGCGACATCAGTAACTCGCTCGTTCATTCAGTCACTCCCGGTTAGCCACTCTGCCCCTACTGGTGGCTCACAGGAAGTGCGCTTTGTGTAAGACCAGCTACGGTAGCTTTGCATCTGACAGTGTCCTTGTTTACGGTGTGCTGCTTACAGACCACTAGGTGCTAGCTTGTCTTGCAATAAAAAAAAATAATAATAAAAAAAAAAAAAAGGGGGGGGACAGGGACAAAGACAAACAATTAGAAATGTTGCTTGATTAACTAGGTTATAAAGCTTGGAGTTGCATCAAGCATAAAAGTAGCAATCCTCCAGGACTGCACATAAAAATTGAAATTCAATCCCATTAAAAACTCATTAATTGTCCTCTCCCTAAAATGGAGGCTATTGGTGCAGTTATTGGAATGCTGGCATTGGAGACATTGGTAAAAATATATATAAATGTGTGGGAGGAAAAACCTCTATGGGCACAAAAAAAAAAAAGTACAAAAAAAAAAAAAAAGTAAAATCAGTTCAGCTGCAGTTTCCCAGGAGGCTCGATGAGGGAGACTTCATGGTATCTGAGAACAAACAAAGATACAGTTTTAGAAAAATGTCCACCCCACATGAATAGAACTGACCCAAGGAGTGGGTCAATATTGAAAAGGAGAACGTTTGAAAATGAGCCTCGACTGGTTGGTAGAAGCGATCCAATTTGTAAAAAATAAAATGAACACACAATATAAAAAATGGCTGGTACAGAGGTTTGTTCTCAAAAGCAATTTCAATTGACCGCTTCTAAACCCTCCGCTAAATGTTAACATATGGCAATGCATTATTCTACACCCCGTGTGATATGGATTTCCCAGTAATAGTATTAGCAGCCCACTTACTTCGAGCCCTTGTACTTTTCCCTGACAGACTGCTGCGCATGCTGGGCAGCGCTGAGGTAGGTTTGGTGCAAATCCTCTATGCATGGCATCAGGTCCTCTAGGGCGTAGCCTGTCATTTCTGACAAGGACTTGGGCTACAGGGAAACAGAAAACTCATGAATAAAATTTAACATCCAAACTTTAATTGCCTGGGTCTGTACGTTAAAATCCACCCCCTTCCTCGGGTCTGGCATCATGACATGAAACATCGATTTCTCGGTTGAAAAATCGAATTAGCGCCATGCGGGGGGGGACTAACGATTAGCCAATCAGCGCCACAGGCGGGACCAACACTGTTGTCGAGCACGGGGAGCAGGAAAAACATGGCAGCTTGCTCGTAAACTTTTCCCACCTAGACGGTTCACTAAAGTATGTTTATGACAACATTTTAGACGAGAAATACGATATGCAATTGCTGGATCTTCATATTTGATCTGCACCTGGTTTTGACAAATTTATTTGAATTTCGTGAGCCAGGCACACCGCAGTTCCGGAGTGCAGTGTGGGGAGGAAACATTGGTCTTGAGTGACCGATTAGGAAAAATCTGATCCCCCCCCTCGGAATTCGGTTAGAGTGGACGCAATGTCAGACTGAAGATGGAAATGGAGTGTAACGAGTTGACAATTGACCCATCTCAAACTCCAGCCCATTTTACTGATCCTCCAATCACAATCTATCAGGCTAAAACCTAAACGCTGCGGGGGAAATCATTTTGTGGGGTTAGGAGAGTTATTTGGCCAAAGAGTACATTTGAGACTTAGCTGCATCCACACTGATGACATTATTGAAGAAATTGTTTTTGTTTTTCAGTTGAAATCTGCTTGGCTATATTCCAAGCAATGGCGCTTATAGAGGAGGGCCACAAATATGAGAGCCCAAGAGGAAAGACAGCAGATTGCCTGTTGCAGTTCAGAAAACACATCATGTCTGACATACCCATGAGCCACCACTGATGGTGTTATTAGCCACAACGAAGGCTGCAGCAGCTGTCTGTGATGGTAGGTACTTCAGGAAGGGATCTGAAGCAACCAGGCTGAGCTCACCCAGGAACTGGGAAGAAAATCAAATAAAACTCATTTTTGGAGCAGTTATCTATACAATACACCCCACCACCACGCTACTGTATGAACAAAACACATGAGCTTACCATTGCCAGGCTCTCCACCTGTTTGCTGGTAGGCTGTTGTAAGAAGTACTGCGTGAGAAACTGGGTGATGGTGGGAGCAGCCAGATCAAAGGAGAGCACTTTGAGCACCAGATGCTCCATCTTCAGCACTTGCTTCTTGGTGTAGGTGTCGTCTGTGATGTAAACAAACTCTGCCACCTCAGGGGGGTAGATCTCTTCGAATTTCCTGCCAGAAGAGGTAACAAGTGAGTATACATTTGGTTCAAAGACCCTCTGAATTCAATTGACTTCCAAATGAATTTTTTTATGTATATAAAAATAAATCCAACGTTCTCTGCTTCCAATATCTGAAGAGACTGGTGCACATGCTTTTAGGATGGATTTAATACTCCCGAGTTCATGACATCAAAAAATTTGGACTATGCCTTTAAGTCAATATTAAAATCTTGGCCACTTTCAAGGCAAACGGTTCGTGACACTTACGAAGCTAGTAGCATAGCAGCAGTTCCAACCAGCTGCAGCTTCCCCCTCAGTACAGACATGGACGAGAGGAAACGATCGATGTAGTTGACCGCCAAGTACAGAGTTTCGTTCTGGAGCTTGTACTCCTCTCCCACCTCCACTAGCCAGTCCACCAGAATGGCCCTCATGCTGTTAGTGATATCGGGCTGCTTCTTCATGTAGCCCGCTTTTGGTCTGAACTTCACCTGTTGGAGGGGAAAGGATATCAAAACCGCAATGACATTTGACATGGTTCATTGACAAAATCAAGAATGCACCGACACATCCAGTTTAGATTGTTGGGCAACTGCAATAGTTGGTTACTTAAACAGGTCCAGTGACACATTTTTCTGCAAATTCCAAACATTAAAATTGCACAAAGCACTTCTCAGACCTGTATAATTGGAGGGAAAAGTCTGGAGGCAGAAATTATGTAAAATTGAAAGGATACAATGCAGTCACATACAGGCCTTACAGAGTGGCCTTAGAGTGATTGCGTTGATCAATCATGTAGGTGAGTAGGCTTACTTCTCGCCTTTGACCAAGTGTAAGCAATTCATTGCGACGCCCGTTTTGTATCCTTCATGCACTGACGGGTCTGCAGAGTGAAGTACTAACTGTCGACACAAAATCTGCATCTCTATCTTCTAGGCTCACTTTCAGCAGAAAATGCCATTCATGAATTCTCACCTCCATTTCCCTCAGGTAGGTGTGAATTTCTGCAGCGTAGTCTGAGACCTCATTCACATTGGCTGGCTGTTCCTCTCCCTCAACCACTGACATATCCATGGGAGAGTCTGTTAGGGGAATGTCAAAATATTCAATGAGACATTTTCTCAATCAACAGTGTTGTGCGTTTCATCTCGTGTACCTAAGTCATGCCACAGATCTCAAAATGAAGTGATGAGAAATGCATGTGCTACAAGTACAGATAAATGTCGGCTACCGCTACCTACCAAAGCCGACATCCATCGCTGATTGTACATCAATGGTGGAGAGGGGCTGTCTGAGATGGGTAATGGCAGGGTTGAGCTTCAGGGGGGAGTCCTCTGTTGTGGGCTTCGCTTTGAGGGCCACATACTTCTTAGAGCAGGCACCATCAGGCTCATCCACATGGATCTGGAAAGCAGGCTGTTTGGTGGCCACTTTGTCATAGCTTTTGCCATACTCTTCATTTTTACAGGAGGGCACCTGTGATGAGGAACCCTGGAGACAATACAATATTTCAGTGATTGTGTTAGAAATTAAAATTAATTCTCAATGGCAGGACTACGGAGATTAGTCAATTAGTGCAACACTCATAATGGCTATAACGTTAGCTTCAAATATGCCGGTAACTGTGGACCAAGACAATAAATGTATAACAAAAATGTGCATCTTCCTAGTAAACAGTACAACTGACATTCTAAAATGGCGGATAACCTGGAAAGGAAGTTAAACAATTACTGTATCATTATGCAAATTTCAAATAAGCTAGCGAACGTTATACAGTTAGTGAGCGGTCTTCTCGTGACCTGCAAGTGAAATCTCATCATGAATGATTAAGGCATGGTCTAGGTTTATTGCCTCCTGCATTCACAAAGGAAACGCAGCAACCAAGTATCATTAGCTAACGTTAGCTTAGCTACTTTCAAATTGAGTGCATGTCCAAGCTAGCCAATTAGCTAGGCTAACATTAGTTAACACTAGCATTATTAGCAAACAACGGTACACCAACCTGTTTAATGCCGCGCTGATTCTGAGGTTTACTGCGTTGGTTGTTTTGCAAGGCTCCCAGAACAGTTCTGTTTCCTTTAGGGGGGAGGTTTTCTTGGTTTTCCGTGGGTTGAGCTCGGGGTTTTAATGTACCCCTCAGTCTTGAAAGCATGTTCTCTTGGTTATGATATTCAGACTGTGAGGAATCAACCGCGCTTCCTTGTCCTTGATTTTCCCCTGACATGTTCTCTCTGCAAACCAAAAGTCCAAGCTATCTCCACTTGCTCACCTACCAAACTACTCGGTGCACTTTTTACTTTAATAAAACAAACGTAATGAATAAGGTTAAGCGATTAATCAGACAGCTACACACTTTACAGCAAATCAGACTAGCTAGCATTAACTGCTAGCCAGATAGCTGAAGATATCACAATGAAATCACTTTGGCTGTTGAGATGGCAACGTCAGTCGGGGATGCAATTTCAAAACGTTACATTAAAACTCGGCACAATAGCCTTTACAGTGAGTCTGATATAACTATCGATTTTAGCTAAGTAGCCATAATGCCTACGAAGCTTTCCAAGCTAACGACCGACGTACAGACAATGTAGCTTACTTGCAAGCGTCCCTTGGTCCTTCTACAGAAACATACATGCACTAGTGTTGCTTTTTCCCAGTTCAAGTAGCCCGCGACTATTGAAACGGACCAATCGGAGGCGATGTAGTGAATTACGCGCTCAGTCTACGGTAGCCGAAAAAGCGCAAACGCATGCATTTATATATGGGCAGGCAGTTTTTAGATAGCGAGTTCTATGGTTTTTAGCTCAGACAATGACAATTCAAATTCTGAATCACAGGAAGATAACATACCGCAGTTATGTTTTGGTGCTTGACATTTTATGGATATTCAAAGTCATTCAGAAATACATAATAGGCGATGATTAATTCACAGTCTATAAGACTTGATATTTAATGTTAGTCTTTATTAAGATATGCTATAATAAAAGGTGATCATAAAACATTTTCAATTACTCAAAGCTGGATGGAATACACTTGGACTCTGAACTATATAAATTGTCTATGGGCTGAACAGTAATGAATGCTAATATAAAAATGACATATATAATGCTAGCAAACAATATCTTACATTACAAACACAAAACTATAAAGAGTTTCTATTTACAATAGAATACAAAAGCTATCACTAATAAATAATGTCTTCTGATCAATTTGGTATTAGGCCTCATTGAAAAAATCCATCAGAGAATTCAAGTCATAGTTATCCAATATCTCTAACAGCAAGGTGACTTTTGTTTTCACATTCTGCCCTTTGAACTTGAATTTGTCAATGAAGAGGTCAGTTATCATACCTATAGGTGGGAAGAAACAAAGAAAAATCATAGAGAGATGCTGCAAGTTAACGTCGGCATGTCTGAGAACGATAACAAATCTCAAGCTTAAGAAATACAAAAAAATACTTGGCTACATTAAAAAATGTTGAACTTGAACCTTTAAGTTTGATTTAATTGAACAATTAAACTGAACGTCATTGGTGAAAAGGTAAGTGTTAACAGAAGTACCATAAAGTCTCTCGAGGTGTGCTGGCTGCTTCTTGTACTCCTCCTGGAGACGGGCAGACTCGTCTAAAATACTACGATATTCAGGGATGAGGAAGTCCGCATCCCCCTCATGAACCTGGAGCTCCTACAGAACAGAGAGAGGGAGAGAGACAGAGAGACAAAGGGGGGAGAGAGGGAGAATGACAGAGAGCACTGGTCAAAACAGTCTATTGCTGTAACTTGCAGTGGTTTACAATGATGCATTAAAACCAACACTTACTTTCAACGCATCGATGAGCTGCACCTTTTTAGCCAGCAGCAACTGGTACTCCAGCTTTGGGTGGATCATCCTAAGTGTGTGGCTCACAGATTCATCGTTGATATCTAAATATCAAATAAGTTGCGTCAATGTTTTATTTGTTTACTTAATCAAGTTAGTCCCATGGACTAGCATGTCTTTTACAAGGGGGACCCTTGTGAACATGAAACAAACAAAAAAACATGCACATTCCAATAGACTTTAAGGTGCTGGAATGATAATTCGCATATAACAGGAGGTAGAGTCCGCAAACTGAAAGCTCCCGATGCAACAGATTTATTCACAACACGAATACATGTTAAAACAACAAATAAATGTTAAACTTTGTGGTATGAATAAATCTATTGCATCAGGAACAGTCAGTGCGCGGACTCTACTTCCTGTCATATAACCTGTGAACATGAAAACAAGGGCTGGTCAATACAACTGACAACACAGGAGGCAAAAAGAGAAGAAGTAACGAGTCATACACGGAACCACAGGTGATAAAATGCCTTGATAATGCAAGGAGAGAGAAAAAATCAGCACAGTGATCCAATGACAATGATTCATTATTTGTTTATTGAGCAAATATAGGGCTCGGGAAGTGGGTGGGAACTTGCTACGTCGCTACAGACGCCGGTTGCCATCTTGACCGGGATTGCTGACATCAATATGAATTGAGAAATTGACGGGAGAAAAAGAGGGGTTTAGGTTTCTCCTGCGATAGTTGTGAGATTTTCTGCGGCAGACAGACAGATGGACCGACAGACCGACTTGTACTAGCTGCTCGGTCGCAGCTGGAAATCCGCCGTCTGTCAACACAGTTAATGGAAGTGATCCTGTTGCATATGGCGGCTTGCCCCAGAAATGTCACGTCAGCTCCCCAAGTCCTATTGCAAAATGGTAAAATTACGACAATGAGGGTAAATATAAACGTACCATAAGAGATGTTTAGGTTGATTTTCCTTTTGGTGGCCTCTTTGGAGAGGACATCACTCAGTATGGAGATGGTGGAGATGTTGTCTGACTTGAAGTGGGCTTCCCCCTTACTGAAGAGACAGGAAAGGACACACAAAGAAAAAGGAAAAGTTTGATTTCAAGTAAATTTGTCTCCAATGTCCAATCTCCAAATGACGTACATTTCACAACGTGTGGAAGATCTGATGAGTTGATAAACTCCCACATGGTAGTTTTCTTTCCAAACAAAAGAGTTTGCACTTGGGAGAAGTATCGCCATAAAATGAAAGACAGACAGTCATTTATACCTACTGCTACTATAAGGTTCTTGAATTCTCAGCATTCTGAGAAATAAGATTACCTATTGTTAACACACTAAATGTATTTGGCAGGGGGAAAATTTAATGGTTTGATGTGTAATTCTATTGTTATCAGCCCAGACCTTTATTTGCTTCAATCACTGAACATAACTGACCTATATTTGGGAGAGGCTTCTATTTGGGCCAAGCTTTTCATTCCTTTCACACAAAACTCTTGCTCTGATAACTGTTTATTTAAACCAGTATGAATATTACCAAATCACAGATCAGGGGCAGCGTGCTCCAAATAAGAAAGGCCAGACTAGTACAACTGGCATTTGATTAAAAAAAAGGTACCAAAATGTGTGGGGGGAATAGAAGGATGTTGTTCTCAGAAAGCTTCACTCAGTTAACAACAGTTGCCTTCAGCTCTAGGCTACGAATGGTGAGTAAAATTACAGTTTTCATGCAGGCCTGCAGTGTCTTTTAGGCTAGTTGACATTATGCACCGGCAAAGTTGATTTGTGTTGCTGCACTGTGTTGTGATGGGGTGCAGCATTAATTTGGCTGGCCACAGCCACTGTCCTTGGTACTGAATTGTCACTCCCCACACACACAATGGAGAAAACAGCTGCGCTTTCTTCGTTCCACCACCATGGAGACAGCATTAGGGATGATCACTGTGTATGTTGTGCATGTGTGTTTGTATCATTAATGGTAGGAGATGGTCTCTGTATTTGTTATATATTGTGGCCGTGTTTGTTCCATCCGAGAGAGAAAGAGAGAGAGACAGCAGAGAAATGTCTGGCTACTGCTTCTCTAACAGAGACTGGTCCTTATTTGTCAAAAAGTATAGCTAAACTTCAAACACTGGCCAAACGGCAAGGAGTACATACGTCATTTTGCTCCAGCACCTAAATAAAATTTCAGACTGCCAAATCCATACAAAAACTAGGCAAAACAGTTTTTCCATAATATGTCCCCTTTATGCATACTGAATTTCTGTTAGTCATATTTCATTTATTTTGTCTTTGATTTTGTGACATTAATTTCCCACCTGAGGGATTAATAAAGTACACCCTTACCTAACCTCATCTGAATATACCATACATCCTACATAAACAATGGGTCTAGGAAGTCTTCATAGTTACCAGTATGTGGCCTCCAGCTGTGTGCCGAGGAAAGTGTTTTGAAAGTGGAAGGTGATGCTCTCTCCAGCTGGGGTCTTCTCGGGCATCTCTGGCAAACAGAACACCACCCAGGAGTGGATCTCAGCAAAGCTGAACTGACCAACAAGACTGAGTGTGTTCATAGGCCTGTATGAGGAGAGAGAGGGGAGGAGGAAGAGAGAGAGAGAGAGAGAGAGAGAGAGAGAGAGAAGGGTATAAAATAAAAACAATGCATGTGTCCAATCCATAACTGACCATCTGCAAAAGTCCCAACTCTCCTAGTACCACAAGAAATGAAAATAACATTGCCCTCGACACACACTGAATTTACTTGATCTTCAAGTACTTTAATGTAACATCAAACAGTCCCTTATCGTCAGATGTGTCAGAGCAGCAGTGCCTGGATTTGTGGATCGATATGTCAATCACTGTTTTACAAACTGTTTTCAATGGCTATCCTCCTGTCACATGGGAAAATGGTACCTCAGTGATAGATTTCAGTTGTCTCTCTCTGTACCTGTCCTGGTCGATGGCGTGTGTTCGCTGGTGGAGGGACAGTGGTTTGATCTGGTACTGGCGGACCTGGCACGTCTTGGGCTGCAACCGGGGGGTGATGTAGGCCTGCAGAATGCCATACTGGCCCTCGATGGACCTCACCTAGAGTGAACATCAAAAACAGACAGCAGACATTGTCCATGCATTATTTGATGCACTAAATAAAGTCATCAGACAGAAAAAAAATGTCTGCTCTATGTTTTCAGAGGGGTGATATTTTTATAACTCAGTAGCTATTAAGATGGTAAATTGGATTGTTGTAAACATTCATAGTTAAAGACTGTAGAAGGTGTGTACTTTCAGGGGATGTATGACTTTCATACTCCAAATGGTCTGCATTGACACAACTACAACTACACTGGCTGCTCCAAACACTCAAGCATAGATTTATATAGTGTGGCACCCCGGTGGTCGAAAGGGGGAAAACATGTGTCGCACAGAAGCAGCACCAAGGCCAACTCCACAAACTGTCCGTGGGCCAAGTAATTGAATCAATGTATTAGAAAATACATGCACTACAGCCAATGAGGACCTGGACACAGCTGCAGCCAGTTCCCTAACCACCCCATCCCAGTTCAAACAGACAGCCCCAGAGGAGCAAGCTCTGTGAAACTCCAAATGGGAAACCTCAGCGGTGGGTAAGACATCCAGGAAGTATTGAGGTTTTACTGGGAGAAGAAGTAAGTATTTTAATGGGAATAAATGCTGGGATTTCACCTGTTAGCCACACAACCAAACTTACCGGGATTCTCTTTTTCTCTCAAGGTCACCAAGGGAACCTGACAGCTGGGGGAACAAAGGGGAGTCAAACCTAGCCCAAAGGCTCACCTCTCCCTCTCTCGCTCGCTCGCTCTCTCTTTGTGTGTGTGACTTTTACAGGTGGTAAGAGGAACCACCTTGCCCGAAATGAAGCCTGAGACACGCTGGACCCCGACTGGGATGAACTTTCAGTTATAGTTACACCCCCCTACCCCTCACCGGTATCCTTTAATAAAGTAATTTATGGTCCTGTAATGGAATGTTAGCATTGTTGGCATTCTTAATTGTAACCATGGTAACATTCCATTTTAGGGAAACTGAACGACAAGTGTAGAACATTTTGCCCATAACAGGACAAGTGTCTGGTGAACAATAAATGGTAAATTTATGGATTGACATTTTCAGATGGAGAGATAAAAGATACAACAACAGGGCTTTATAGTCATTAAAAAGGCCATGCTTTTATTCAAGTTTTGATGCAGCTCTTACCTTCAGCTCAATTCTAGTTGTATTAGCCTGACATCTGTACGTGGCCAGGAGGAAGTTACCATTGGGTTGCTGAAAACAATGTATGACACCGTCAGTCCTCTATGGAACCTGAGCACAGCAGGGTTAATTGATTCATCTGTACGTCTTTGTCGTGCACAGCAATGGTTTAGAAACCTCACCTCTGAATCACATTCACTGAAACTCACAACAGCTGAGTTTTTATCCACATCCAGCAAGTCTATTGGTACGTCACTCTGCAGAAGAGATCATTCATAGTTTATCTCGATGGCTCTTGAAAGATGACTGTTTTGATTGATCATAAAGCGCAGGATTATTACATGACGTGGAAAATGTAGTTATTCAAAAAACACACCACAAAATATGTCCTCACCTATCCAAGTATAATACAAACAACCATCAAATCCCAAGATCTCCTTAAGCAAAAGACCACATATAATATAAGTAATATTCTATTAAAAGTTCTAAAACCCATAGGGTGGTGATAATCTCACTCTGTACCTGGAGCAATAGATTATCAATGGCAGTCTGCACCTCCAGGGTGAGACTGTAGCTGGCATCATCCTGGCAGAGGGTGAACTTGTCGTTGACACTGAACACGGGCACTGCGGAGACGGCTGTGCTGGACTGGGATGTCTGCTGGTATTTCTCTCGCCCCTGGGCGACTTTCATCTGCAGCTGCTCCAGCTCTGTCCTGGGACGGGAAAATATTCTGATTTGAACACCACTGTATTATGGGCGCTGGCACAGGGCTGCATCCTCTCGGTCGATTAGTCAAGTAATTGGTTGGGGTTTTTTTGTCGTTTTTCGTGTCGTTTTTTTGTTTCTTTGTTCTATGCTGCAGAAGTTATTAGCCATTACTGGAAAATGATAATCAGATCTCTGGTATCACAAAAATATTCACAATATACTTTGACACTAGAGAAGCACTACATTTTAAGAGGTCCTTCTGCAAGATTGCACATAATTGTGGGATACATATTTTTTCAGATTTGTAAATTAAATATCTAATTAGTTGACAATATTCTTTCATAGAGGACTGCACTAATAAATACTTCTGAAGAGTAATTTCAATGGAAAATTCCATATTATACCAATATTAGTTCAGACCTTGCCTGAGAAATGTTCCGTGCCACTATCTCCTTATAATGCACTCGTAATGTAGCAGTTCCTCATCCCTCCATTTTGTTTAGATTATCTTGCTACATGGCACAAATCACAGCAATATAACTGCACTTGTAACCTAACAACACTTTTAGTGATTGCTAAATTTTTCTGTCCCACATCAGCAAAATATCAACAAAAAGTTATTATTAAAATTGTATAATAGCAGTAATACACTGGAGGCTTACTATGGCGTTAGGAATATATTAGTTGCCATTAATTTGCCAATAATCTCTTGATATAGGCACACTGTGTGTATAAATGATCTTATTATGAAACTCAAGCGTGTGGATCGAAGTTGGCTCAATAAACTCTACGATGTTCCTTCACACAAATTAGTGAATATTATATTTTGTTGCTACCTAAGTGCAGCCACTTTGGACTGGGTCTCCTTGCTCATCTTGACCTCGTCTCCAGGGCCTGCCTCAGCCTGCTGGGGTTCAGTGGTAAGACCAGTCATCCATCCTGGAACAGACAATGTCACCAGTACTGGATTTAATGTGCTTTTACAAAACAGCAGCAAAAAATACAGGCAAAGTGTAAAGAGGAGCAAACGGTGAAACAAAAGTGGAAAATGAACTGCCAGTGAATGCAAAAAATGAAAGGTTTATTGGGGTACTTTACAGTCTTAGAATCCCCCAAAAAACATAAAAGGCACACAAATGGCTTAGAGATACTACATGGATACACAATCAAACAATGTGTTTTGCCTGGAAGGTCTACACCCTAAGAAGCCTGGAGGGATTATACCCAAGAAAGCCTTCCAGGTGAAATGCGTTGTTTGATGGTGTATTGTACATTTATTTGGCAGATCATCTGCAATTCCATCAATTTCCAAAAAATTTTAATAGTGAATGTTGGGTTTTTACAAATTTCATGAGCGGGAAATGTGACTCTGTAAAATCCCAAGTACTACAACATAGTTGCTTTGTTACTAATTGGGTGGATAAGGTACACTAGATGCATTATTAGGTGAGAGAATTACAGTCTTACCTGTATAGGTGGCAGTCAGCACCTCATCGTAAGTCTCCTTACCCACACACCCACCCTGGATGGACGTGACGCTCTCGGACAACACCTGAAGCAAGACACGCATGAAAACGTAACAGTCAACGAGAGAGGACGCTTGGATACAGCATCACTGATACAAAATAAATAGTTTGTGTGCACTATCTGTTCATGATCTCACATGCTCAAAGCGTAGTGTGAGCTCATTGGAGCTGTCGAAGCCATAGACCTCCACTGTACCGTCATCCCTGCCCACCAGGATGTCACTCACACCATCTCCAATGATGTCATACGTGTCAATGCAAAGAACACCTGGTGGGAGAAACCGAGATGCAAGTGCATTGTGCAAGGGTTAAATCAGAGTTCTATATTATAAGGGTTAAATCAGAGTTCTATATTATAAGGGTTAAATCAGAGTTATATATTATAAGGGTTAAATCAGAGTTCTATATTATAAGGGTTAAATCAGAGTTCTATATTATAAGGGTTAAATCAGAGTTCTATATTATAAGGGTTAAATCAGAGTTCTATATTATGAGGGTTAAATCAGAGTTCTATATTATAAGGGTTAATCAGAGTTATATATTATAAGGGTTAAATCAGAGTTCTATATTATAAGGGTTAAATCAGAGTTCTATATTATAAGGGTTAAATCAGAGAGTTCTATATTATAAGGGTTAAATCAGAGTTCTATATTATAAGGGTTAAATCAGAGTTCTATATTATAAGGGTTAAATCAGAGTTCTATATTATAAGGGTTAAAACAGAGAGTTCTATATTATAAGGGTTAAATCAGAGTTCTATATTATAAGGGTTAAAACAGAGAGTTCTATATTATAAGGGTTAAATCAGAGTTCTATATTATAAGGGTTAAGTCAGGATAACAAAGAACAGCTGAATTCAGGCACTCTGTAATGTTTAATAAGTAAGTTAACAGAGCTTTTATTTCACTCAAAGAGAACATCAGTACAACAATACCTCCTTTCTTTTTCTCATTGTCAATCTCCCATTTGGGCACAGCAGAGGACTCGCCAATCTGGACCAAGCCCATTTTGCCGTCTGCAGTTCCATAGAGAATGTCCTCTCCTACGGTGAAATGGGGTAGTAGTGTGTTATTTTTATTTAGCACAAGATGCTTTTGAAATACAAAAAAAGATTAGGATGCTGTCTGAGTAACAGTGCGAGGCCAGAGATGCATTGCAGCAACAGTCTGTGTTCATGTTTGCATCAGTGTTGATAATATTGTGTGCATACGCAGCTTCCTCTCTTTTTTTGTATTTTGAATCTGTGGCTCATAGGAGTGTGAATTGTGCATACGTAGTGTGCATCGTGATACTTTCGTCCACGATATTAAATCCATTTCTGATGCCCAGTATCATGATATTTTTCACTGTACTTTTTATAAAACGCCATACATATCATAGCACCATATAAACTTTGTAGCAGATAGATAAATGGACTGTCTCTTTATTTTATTCATATACCATGACATTTTTTCCTCAAATTCCGACATAAAATCACAGCATATTGCAATATATTGAATTTCACCACTGCGTTGTGATATGTATCATATCACTAGATTATTGCCAATGCACAGCCCTAGTGGCTCGTTGGAAGACCAATTTACATTTAATTTACATTCCACTGACCTTCGTCTCTGTTGAACAGTTCCAACACAGATGGGGGACCAGGGACTTCAAAATCATATGCAAGCTCTGATCCCTATGAAACACAAAAACAAACAATGAAAAGGGAGGACCTCCATTCACTCATTTGGGGCCAAAACAAGGCCACTGTATGAAAACGGCTATAGAAATTGTGGCCTCAGTCCACCTGCAAGACTCTGAGAACTCGGTCTTGGCATGCCAGGATAGGGACGATACGGCTCTCATTGCGTAGACATGTGATGTCATTGATTTTGTCTCCAGACAAGTAGTAGTCTTGGTCCTTGCAGTCACAGTAGTGGTTGTAGATGTAGCTTGCACAAACAAAAAGGTCTGCGCCGGACACATGCCTGTAAAATATATGATCAACACCACTCAAAACAGTTGCAGGCCATACAGTACTCTCAGAACTGTATGTGAGCCCAGTAAACTGTAAATAAAGCACTTTCCTCTTGAGTCAATGATTTATAGTAGAGCTGTTCAATAGGGCTGAAATACCATAATATAACATTTTCGACAGTGTAATGAATATAATTTGATGGCAGTTTCCCCCAATAAATAATTCTACAACAATTCAATGTTGTTGTTTTTTTATTACTATTCTCAATTGTCATGGTATGGCTTTCATTGAAGGTGGTTTATTCTCATCCACTTTCCATTGCAAATTCTGTACAATGGTGCTGCAATGTTCAGTTTTTATATCTAGCGGATAAAAAAAATATATATATCATTGACATGAAAGCAACAGTTGTGATTGTCCGAGGAAAGCAACAGTTGTGATTGAAGGATCAAGAAAAGAGGGTGTGGTTTGAGATAGGTCAATTGCTAGGGATGCACTGATAGAGATACTGGTATCGGATATAGGGCCAAGAATTTCTCCAATACTAATATTTGTTATGAGAGCCACGTGTCAAAAATCGAAGCAAAGCCCTTGATGTTCAGCAGTTTTGACACACTGAAAGATGTTAGATCTCTCTAATGGATTCGGTCTCAATAATTTTTATGCAATGACCCAAAACTTATGTTCTAAATCAATACCCAATTCATAAAACTAATTGCAATCAACTTGACCTAATAGAGAGACTGAAATTGAGAGAAGTGGTGCGTACATGGCATTAATGCTCTCAGTGAGGTTGGCTTCGAAGGTGAGGAACTGTTTGCCTTTCTTGGTGTATCCTCGGACCTCAGAACCAGAACACACAAAGATCTTCTCTTGAGGGGTTCCCAGGGCCCCTCCCAGATCCAATCTGGCTATCCTCTGGCCAGGGAGGGTTTTGAACACAGGCTGAAACAGACAATCATAGGCTTCTTCTTGTCATTTCACACATTTAATCAAAAATGGTTGCAACCCCTTTCCTTTGTGTGTATGATGACAATACAAGAAAAGAGATGTTAAAAACAGATACCTTCTAGCGAGACAACTACGACATACTCACACCATACATAAAATTTGAGATAAGAATGGCAATTTAACAACGTCCCCAGGTGAGATTAATAAATGCTTTGCTAAATTCTACCAGGAATTATATAAATCGAAATGTACTGTTGATGCAGAAACTATCAAGGAGCATTTTGCAAATTGTAGACTTCCTAAGTTGGATGCTAAAGCAGTGCAGGCTCTAGATTCTGAGATAACTCTAGAAGAGATCGAGACAGCTATTATGCAATTCCCAACAACAACAAAGCCCCAGGCCAACTGTGCTGTCCAACAGACTGAGTAAACACATCGCCAAACCAATACACCCTGACCAATCAGGGTTTGTACCTGGTCGCCATATTTACTCCAATCTGCACCGTCTTTTCAATATAATTTATTATGAACATAAAGAAGAGTGTGTGGTCATTGCCTTCGATGCAGAGAAGGCATTCAACCAAATAGAATGGAAATTCATGTTATCCAGTGGACTCATATCATCTCCACTCAACCCCATGCCTTTATTATTGCAAATGGGGAGATATCGCAGCCATTCTACATGCATAGAGGTGTTCACCAAGGATGCTCTTGCTCACCATATTCATTTAATCTATGCATCAAAGTACTTGCCAGTCAAATTCGAACAAACCCTCATTATAGCCCTATTAAAATACATGAAACAACCCACCACCTGTCAGATGACGTAACATTGTATTTATCACATCCTAAAATGTCTCTTCCCCCTATTTTGTGTTTAATTGAAACATATGGAAGCCTTTCAGTATAAACTATTAGTTGGGAAAAGAGCTAATTGCTTCCAGTATCAGATAAGGTCGATTTTGAGTTTCGACACACAACGCCCTTTAAGATTGTGAACAATCAAATTAAGAGTTTAGGTATTATCGCTACACAAAAATATGGAGATCTCTTAAAGTCCAACTGGGAAAGTAAGATCCAACAATTGTGCCATAATACTGAATTCTGGAATACGTTACCAATCTCCCTAGTTGGTCGCATTAACACCATAAAAACAGTTACGCTCCCTAGATTCCTGTACATGTTTCAATGCCTACAGGTCTATATACCATTATACTATTTCAAGAAACTGAACTCCATTATCTCAGCATTTATTTGGAACAATGAGAGGTCCAGAATATCAAATAAACACCTATGTAAGGATAAGTTAGAAGGTAGCTTCGGCTTCTCTCAATTCCAACTTTATTATTGGGCCGCAAATTTGAGAGTTTTGTCCCTCTGGCGCAAAAGCATATCAGCAGACACCACTCTAATAACTACAACCTCTTGGTTTCAGATTGAACAGGCAGCCTGCAGGCACACATCTCTTCCTGCACTTTTTAAACAACCCTGCCAAGGTAAAAATTCCATCACACATAACCAGCCCAATCATTTTAAACTCTTAAAGAGCATGGAGGCAAATTCAATCTTTTCTTAATTTGCCCAAAGTTCACAAGGATAGCCCTATCCTATCCTCCTATTATAACATAGTCATAATCAGAGACTTATATATTGAGGGAAAACTGGCATCTTTCCAACAATTGCAGCAGTCCTATAGCTTACCATCCAAACACTTATTTAAGATACCTCCACATAAGAAATTATATCAGAACTCATATACAGTACCACATTATGAAAATACTCCTTAACATACCATACTTGACAGCTTTGCTTGCCATGACCCAAACAGTAAGGGCTCAGTCTCCTTTCTATACTCATCCTTGCAAGACCATGTTGTATTGTCTGATGCCAAATTAGGGAACGCTTGAGCAGAAGAGCTTGGTACTGAAATCACTGACGACACGTGGAGGGTAATGCTAATTGAGATCCACGACAGTTCCAGAAATGTTAGACACCGACTTATACAATTTAAAGTTGTACATAGACTCCGCTACACAAAATCAAGGCTGCATGCAATATATCCTAACGTCTCCCCTCAGTGCGATAAATGCAAACAGGATACAGGTACGCTTGTCCATCAGCTATGGCTATGCCCCAAGCTCCACTCCTTCTGGTCTCATATATTTGATTATATATCAAAGGCTTATAGTAAAACAATAACACTAGACCCTTTTCTCGCCATATTTGGTGTACCTGTAAACTCTGTCATGGACAACCACATTGCTCAGGCCATCTCACTCTTCACTCTGCTAGCGAAACGCCTCATTCTACAACAATGGAAATCTGAGTCTAGCCCCACATTCCACCAATGGCTGAGAGAACTTGGAGATGTAACACATATGGAAGGCCTTCTATATAAACTCGCTAATAAGGAAAATGTCTTCCTGAAAATCTGGAAACTCGACAAATGGTCGGCATCCCAACAGAAATGACCAGACTCCTATACTTTAGGTACTTGACATGACGTGATAAGGTCCTATTCATGCTGTATAACGTCCACATATTTTTGGGATCACTTTTGTTGCCAAAGTCCGTTTTTTTTGTCTATTATTATTATTTTTTATTTTTTTTTACAACTATTAGTATTTTAGTTATTTTCTTTCCTGTATAACATTTGTTATTCTAAATGTTAACAATATCATTTTTATCCTTTTTGGTTTGTTGTTCTATTATAACTGTATGTATGTGTGTGTGTGTGTGTGTGTATATATATTTTTTTTTTTTTTTTTTTTTTTTTTTTATCCTTGTGCTTGATTGAAAAA
>OMKL01002012.1:7083-18923 GCA_900302295.1 Parasudis fraserbrunneri
GGGTTCCTTTGCCCCCCCCCCCCCCCCATCTATTAAGTCGAGAGAATGTATAAGAATGACTATTCATATGTTTCACTCTCTCCTCTGTTATCACCTCAGCTGAAGCCTTAAGAAATTCTGGACTTGGGCTAATCCTACCCAACGACAAAA
Organism: Parasudis fraserbrunneri; assembly: GCA_900302295.1. NCBI lineage: Eukaryota > Metazoa > Chordata > Actinopteri > Aulopiformes > Chlorophthalmidae > Parasudis > Parasudis fraserbrunneri. Next base: position 7,234 of record OMKL01002012.1, read on the forward strand.
ACCCTCTCAGATGGGGGGTCTCTGAGATGAAATGTTATCAAATGGGGGTCTGTGGCCTAATGTGTATCCATTTGTGGGTTCTTCACGTTAAAAAGGTTGAGAACCACTGCACTAACTCATTCTAGGACCTTGCCTGTAAGGGCACACTTTAATTGTCTTACAGCCCAAATTCAGCTAATCCGCTTATCATAATGTTCTTTATTCATTTTTTTTTTTTAAAGCATGCTTGTCCCTAGGGGCCTGAGAAAAGGGCTGAGGGACGTTCATTTTTTTCTCGTGGCTAGAACTCTACGACCGTTAGGTTAGACTAACAACGTACTGAAACAAAAACGTGCACCACGTGCAACTCTCCTGCATCAAGTTTCAGAAAACCAAAAGATGGACCTCAGGGGACGTCTCAGGTGAAAGGAGGTGACTGGACTGTCCATTTCAGACATTACCTTCTGAACGCCTCACTTTCTCATTAGGCCGGAGCCCCTCAGCTCACATTCCAGAGAGTGTATTTCAGCTCATACCCTACCCAGAACACTCGGCCCCTCGGCTGAGCGCATCGATCGCTTTGTTAAGGGACAAGTAATCGTGGGCGAGTGGTGCTCTCAGATTGCCTCGGGGCTTCCTCAAGAGCAATTTGTCCAGTCGGCGTCACACGACGCCCGGGGGCTAGCACTCAGTATGGCTCAAGGTGGGGACATGAGGGGAAATGTGATCTCCTCGTGATGCGTCGAGTGCTTCCTCCTTGTCAGTGTTTGTGTGTGTTTGAGTGTTGATAAGTAACCGTGTACTGTCCTTTGTGTGCTGGGTAACGCAACACTGGCAGCCCCTCTTTGCATGTGTATAGCTGAGTTAGTCAGACCAGCTGTTTTTGTTCTATTTGGAGCTTAGTATTATTTCACATTTACTGTCTCACTGGATTTTAGCTTAAATGGGAGATAAAATACTTTCTCTTGTGTTGATAAAAACCTGAGCCCATCACTAATTGGCTGTCCAATGTGGCATCTCAATGCATTATCCCATACCGTTTTTGAGCAAACTGACTGTGGACAGGCAGAGCTCTTAAGAACAAAAAGTTGTCATCCCCAGTTTGAAAAATATTATCCCATACTGTTTTGGAGTAGGGCTGGGTACCGAACTTCGATACTTTCATGGCACCGACCAAATTGCTTCGATACTATCAAGTACCGAAAAATGCCTTGTCATTCAAATTTCGACACCTAGGAGATGGAGTAAATCTCCTCAGCGACAGTGAGCCAATACGCATGAAGTATGCTTGTACCAAGATCTAATGATGCTGGTGATTGGCTGTCTTAATGTCACGCTTCATAGAGGCATGCTGGAAAAACACCACGTTATGCCCAACAAACAGGAGTGTGTTGTTGTTTTGAGAGGCTTGACTACAGTGTGCGTCGCATAGGTGTAAAAACTTAGAAGAGAAAGAAGAGATCAAAGAAGAGATCAAGAGTGGCTCCATTTTATCAGGCTTGATGCCAATAGCACACGATGCAATATATGCAAAAAGGACATTGTTGCCAAGACCGATGTAACACTGATGGTGACTGAACGTGCAAGGAATAAATTTAGGAGCACAAAGTTACTCCATTTTCGACTGCAAGAAGAACGGACCGCAGGCATCATCCTCTCAGCATTCAAGTCCACCTGCAGAGTCTCTTTCAATATCTCCACCACTGGATTTCCCCCTCATACGAGATTAATGAGGACGCCGCTATGATGATTGGGATTTTAGCAGGTATCGTTTAGAAAACATAAAAATTCATCCAACTTGTACATTGTTGTTGTTTACTAAAGTTAACGTTACTATAATAGGAGTGCGCATGCACAACATGGTGGCTTGCTCGTGAAACTTTTGTTTTATGAAACGTCAAACAGTTCACTAAAATATGTTTCTGACAACACTTTGCTTGAAATAGGATAAGAAATTGCTGGATCTTAATACATATTTGATCTGCAATGCCTTGTTTGACAGTTTGATCAAACTTTCGCACACGTTGTGCTACAGACAGAAACTGACCTTTAAGAACAGGACTGAAACAAAGGGGTAACGTTATAACCCAAGTGGTATTTTCAGCAAAGACATGTTTTGGGGAGTATAGTTCAGGAACCGGTATCAAAGTGAAGGTATCGGAACCGGTACCGAAAATGTTTAAATGATGCCCAGACCTATTTTTACACGATACCCAGCCCTATTTTTAAACGATACCCAGCCCTATTTTTAAACGATACCCAGCCCTATTTTTAAACGATACCCAGCCCTATTTTTAAACGATACCCAGCCCTATTTTTAAACGATACCCAACCCTATTTTTAAACGATACCCAGCCCTATTTTTAAACGATACCCAACCCTATTTTTAAACGATACCCAGCCCTATTTTTAAATGATACCCAGCCCTATTTTTAAACGATACCCAGCCCTATTTTTAAACGATACCCAACCCTATTTTTAAACGATACCCAGCCCTATTTTTAAATGATACCCAGCCCTATTTTTAAATGATACCCAGCCCTATTTTTAAACGATACCCAGCCCTATTTTTAAACGATACCCAGCCCTATTTTTAAACGATACCCAGCCCTATTTTTAAATGACACCCAGCCCTATTTTTGAACAAACTGACTCCGGCAGCATCCCCAGTTTTCTCAAGAGGACTGACATTTGACAGCATCACTTTTTCTCAGTAGTCCACAAAGTCAACAGCTTGTATTGACTTGCCGAACCACACCATCAACATCACCAGTTACCAACACCACTCAAGATGCCAATACCTTCTTCGTGTTTGAATGAGTTGACACCATGAACCGGCATAACGAGCCCATCTGTGGCGTTTCACAGTCATCCACAATCCACGTGACATGGACACGCTGTGGATGTATTTTCCTGTGTGGCAGCAGTACCTGCAAGCAAAACACCCTCTCACGGGATCGCATGAAGAGATATCAGGTGGCATATTTAAGCGGGGATATCATCACCCACTAATGTGTACCCCTTGTCTTTATGGCATTTACTTTGCTATAGGCCTTGTATTTAGTCAGCTACTAGCACACAGAGCCCATTTTTCATTTGTAATGGGCTGCTCCATTAAACATGAACCTGGAGGTAATGTAATTTAGCTTGCCAACATCACATCCAAAGTACCGCCACCAGATGCTGCGGGATATAAGTCTATGTGCTGCTGCACTGTGAAAAGGGTAGAAATAAGTTAAATAGACTTCCACTGAATGGGGAAAAAAAGAATAGAAGAAATTGACTTTGAGTTGATTTCCTGCAAACAACTGTGCTGTGTTGTGTCAGTAGCCCAAGTGATCTTAAATTCCATTTTTAATGCCCTCAAATCTATGCAGTTTGATCAGTACAAAATGTCACTGTGGTTTGTGATAACGGAGGAATGTCAAGAAAGACGAGGGCTGCATCTCAACAGAATTTACAACATGGGAGATGTCATCCATCGCAGAGATGTTTCAATTAATATGCCTGCGGTACCACAGACAAGCATGACAAACTGCCCTAAGAATTGCCCCCTACTGGGTCACCCATATGGTTATTGTATGTAATGCTGTGATTCCTACAAATCTAATTACAAAAGAATGCACTTGAAGGTAAAAAGGTCCCCGCTCGTCACCAAACCAATTAACTGCGTGTCATGTCATGTAAACGCATACAAGCGAAAAATGAGAGCGAGGTGAGCGCCCCAGACCGGAGACCTTGTAAGGGAACCTTCACGGCTGACGTATTCTTGCAAGAGGGAATATAAACACAACCTTGGACCGTATCGTCTCAAAGATGCATATAAAATAACCTCATTATTCTAGAAATCAGTGTGATGAATACATTTGGCTTCTGATTTGTCTGTAAAATGAAAATATTTTCTATATTGAAAGGCCAGCTAATAAGCATTTCCCTTTTGTTGCATTTAAAATATCCATTCATCATAGTGACAAGAATTTAATTACAGTAAGACCTTTATTACATCTAAAGGGTACATACAGTAAATATGTGCTGAGGTATTAAAAAGAAAAATTAAGGTGAGTAGTCCCACATTCATAGCTCATGCATTAAAGGTAGAATATGTAATGCTGTCAAACAGCGACCTCTTGGCAAAAGAGCCCTCCTTGGTACTACATTTTGTTTACATTTATTTGTTTTGGTCTGATGTGTGGGTTGTAGTTGAGTGGTTATAGGGGAGGGGGTGCTATTGCTGGTCACACATAAGCCTTTGCCAAGAGAGGTCTGGAGAAATTCACAATACAAGTTACCAAACTCGATTCCACACATCAGACCAAAACAAGAAATGTAAACAAAATGGTTGCCTAGAGGTCACCGTTTGACAGCATTACAGATTCTACCTTTAATTTATAAAGGACATAACAGTTACCAACATTTCAACAGCAATGCTGCCTTCGTCAGGGTTAATCAAAGTACCAAAGAGTAATTGATACGGCAATGTCACTAACTCACTCACTCATTCATTCACTCACACTCATCCCACAAGCATCAGCTTGACATCAACAACAATCATACTTCCACACGCAACACTTGCAGACCGCGCCGACACAGTGCACCCAGAGCTAACCATCTCAAGACCGCGGTATGAAAGCTCCTGGTGGAAAACCCCTTACATTCGGTATTACACCATTACATTTTACTGATATGCTGTTTATAGGTTAGCTAAGTATTTCAGTTTGCTGTTGCCTTCTGGTGATCTGAGAGTCTTAACGATCTCGCTCACTGCCCCTGAAATGCGTTTCTCCATTTGGCCAATATCAGGGTCGATGCGCGATGTCACCGTTTCATCACATGCGTGTGTGTATGCATGTGTGTGTATGCATGTGTGTGTGTGTTGTGCTGGCAAATCGGTGCGTAAAGGGCACCCAGAGCTAACCATCTCAACACCACGGTATGAACGTCTATACACCGTACAACACGGACCGCAGCTCCTCCCTTTACGCCACTGTGTGTCCTTGCTTAACAAAGGGCTGCTGGCTACTCAACCTCTGCAGAGTGCCCTATCAAAACCCATGAGTATCCAATTACACATGCAATACCGGTATCAAACATGGGACAGAAGCCTTCTACGTGATTGAAACTCCACACCACTGCCCCTGCACAGACAATATCAACCTCCCCAAGAGAGCCTTGCATTTGATGGCATTGTCCTTCCATACACTGAGGGCTATACCGCTTCAATTACAGCCAGGGAGGGCATGTTCCATGTATTCTAGCTGTCTCATTGCCCTGTGGCTATTAAGGCATAGCTCATCATGCAGCTACACTCAAGAGCCAGAATCTCCATGGAAATCACAATGTAAGGAAAATTCCAATGGGTAATATAAGAATTGAAATATAAATTCTCAATGGATGGCCTGGGATGGTAGTAGGGCCGGGCGTAAGAAAGTGGAAATCGTAGCCCTCATTTAATTTGTGTAAGCTAGACACATGCGTGAATTCAAATCAGTGCCATACCACGCAATGTATATAAACTCCACTAAAATACCATAGTTAAGTCAATTGCGTAGGCAGAATATTCCATAAATTAACTTTAAATTGTATCCAAAAGTAATCTCAAGGACAGAGGGAGAATATTTAGCATGATAGCTAGCTAGCCACCTACCCCATGCTGTGCTGGGGATTGTAATGAGGAGAGCTCTTGGGTTGTTAAAAGCACTTAGTCGCTACTTAGTTGGGTGTCCCACTGCTGGAGGCCTATCCAAATGTATTTTTAATTCCTCTTTAATGACAGCATGGGTTAACAGCACGACAGAACCCATGTCGCACTCCTCTCTCGGAGATCGAACTGGGGTTCCATTTCTTTAGCTCGTCTCATGCTTACTAGGATACGTCCGTCTCTGCACTCGTGCATGCACGCTCGCATGCACACTCACCCATTGAAATAGAGCAATAAATCAGGACAACCTCTCCGGGACATTTATTTTCCATTACAACAAGCTCATTTATCTGCACGCTCTCAGTCAGCCACAAACACACATGCACTTGAAATAAACACATGCAGGCCTACATGCACACAAGCAAACGCACACATTCACACATACTGAAGACTTAAGGCAGCAATACACTGAAAAGCAAGGCCGGCTTGCCCAAAATAGTCGGTACACATTGCTGCTTGTATGCTCTGTGCGGCTTTGCCCCACATCACACACTGGGAGCTGGTGTGCAGAGAATCCCACTGGTTCGGCTAGCAAGCCGACGCACGCTGCAGTGGCTGAAGCCAGTGCACCGGTTCCTTTTCTCTCCACAAATGTGTCGTTCTGTTCTTAAGAACCTGCCGAAGTTCGTTTCTGGAACAAGTATGGGCAGCATAGAGGTGCAGTGGTTAGCACTGCGTCACAGCAGGAAGGGGTTCCTGGGTTCGAACCCCATATGGGGGGAAGAGGGGGGCCCTTTCTGTCTCTGCATGTTCTCCCTGTGTTTGTGTGGGTCTCCTCCCACACCAAGAAGACTTTCATGCTAGGTACACTCCTGCCATTGCCTTTGACCAAGGTACTGGCATTACAACTGGAGTTGGTCCCTGGTCTGCCCTCTGCTCCTAAGTGGTTAGGGTGGATGAAATGCAGAGGAATCATTTCCCCATGGGGATTAATAAATTAAGTATACTGTCACCTTTAGTCTATCCAACAGACAGCAGCATCTTTGACATATGTCAGCTGATCTTAGTGTATGCTTAGGCTGGCTTTACTCTACTGTAATGGAGTCTCCTCTCCTTTGCCGGAAAACCGTTGTGACCAGTTATGCTTCTGCTTTTAAGTATGGCACATGTCTGAGCTCAAACCTCTCTCCACTGTAATCTCAATAGGGGGAATAAGTTAGGAGAAAAATCCCACTTGAATGCTGCACCGTAAGTGGTGCATGGCTGTACCTGTCACAAAGATGTATTGTTGTACTGCAGGCAGTCAGACAAGGCTCCTGGTCGCCCCTTGCAGGCTGACGCCGCCTGGCCGCTGGCTGCCTTGATTTATTTCCAGCCTTCCCCTGTGGCAGCCTGTGTCTCAGTCTGAGGTGATAACCATGTTCCACCCCTTTTGTAATAAAGATTGCATCTCTTAATAGTCTTTCACTCCGTGTGTGTGTGTGTGTGTGTGCGCACACACTCAGGCACACACAACTGAGTGCCCATGTGCAATCCCATTGGTGTGAATATTTCCCATGTTAACTCTGCCAAGTGGATTAACCTGGGCCTGGCATGGTTTGGTCTGGTCGGGTTCCACTTGCCCTTCTAAAGTATTATGATGGCCATTATTTCTATTATGTCAGAAATATTAATCCCACTTTAGTCATAATGGAAATTTTAACTTCTTTACTTTACAAAATACTAGGTAGGACAACCCTAAAATAGCTTAAAGGTACACTCCGTAAGATTTTCCATTGTTTGGGATGAGGATCGTGTAGCAGACTCAAACATAATTAATGGAATAAGAACATCATTCAATGGTTGAATCTACACGGTCCTCATTGCTGGCCCGTCGGAGTGAGGACTGTGTAGACTAAACCATTAAATTACGTACTTATAAGTATTTTCATCATTGTGGACAAAAAGAAAAGAAAAAAAGACTATGGCTCCTTTTTTTTCCGCCTATGGCGAAAACGGACTGTTTTCCTTTCCCATTTACCAGTAATTTTATCCATTACAGTGCATTTTGGGGTGAGAAGGAAAGTGACATTTTAAAGAAGGATTTCTATACGTTTTGTTCACCAGCCTATTTTTAAAAGCCACATTGCTACCATTGAAGGAGCAGATGTTCCTGTGTATTCTGTTTATTATCACCATAATAAAGACATGCATGCTAGGTATATACTCCTAGGTATATATATATATATATATATATATATATATACACACACACACACACTAGGTTTATACTCCTGCCACTGCCCTTGACCAAGGTACTGGCATTACAGCTGCAGTTGGTCCCCGGGCGCTGCGCTGTGTGGCTGCCCACTGCTCCTATAAAGTTAGGAAGGGTGCAGAGGACGAACTTCCCCCAGAAGATTAATAAAGGAGAAGTCAACTTTATGTTGCAATTCCTTTACGCTATCCACTACAAGAATGCACTGAAGCCAGTGACATCAGTCAACCTGCGCTGGAACGCCAAACTAGTTTTGGTTAGAAAGTTTTCTTTTCTTCTTTTTTTTTTCTTTTTTTAAATTGCCACTTTAAAATTCTAAATCCTTTGCTTCATCAAAGAGAAAAACCAATATTAGAAGACCTCATTCAACATAAAGATGAAGCTAGCTGACATGGAAATGTTTTATAAAATTTTACCCTCAATCACAGACTCTGTTGTACGCCTCCGGAAATCATTTGTTTTGATTATTCCTTATCATTAGGGGTGATCTTTTAATAACACATTCATTTTCCCATAGAGGGAAACCGGTGGAGCCAGACTACACACTTGAGAAGTCTGTGTAAAAGTGGTTGAGATTACACAGTCCTCATTCAAAACAATTACAAATCTCACAGAGTGCACCTTTACTATGGAGTCATGTTAAACAGAACAGCCATTCGGTGGAAAAGACACACATTTCCTATGGGGGGCATAGTTTAATCACAGAAGAGTAAGAAAAAAGACAAAGTTATAATAGGATGGAAGGGCCTGAGGGGACACAGGGGTGAGAAAGGGTGACCCATCCCTATTAAGTACAAATCTAATGTATCAAGCAGCTGGTCAGAGCTAATAGAATGGGCAGCATGATCTGGGGAGCGCCGAGTAAAGATACATGGACCTTAGCTACTGTAGACTGGCCAAAACATGATGACTGCTGAGGAAAGAGCACTGCATACATACAGCCTATACCACAAAACAACTTTCTCGTTGCTTTGCATTTAAATCGAATTTGTGCTGTGGTTTTCGGTGGTCCGTGGAAAGTAGTGAGGGAGGTAAGAATTTCTAGATGAATTTCCTCGCCTCCTCAGAGGCTGCTCGGTGAGTCATGCATCGTCTCCTCTCTGCAATAAACTCACATAATATGTATAAATATATTATATACCAGCTGCAGGGAAAGAAAGAAAAAAAAAAGTGACGATTTTGCTGCATCACGTCTCAACTCGCCTCAAAGGAACAGCGCAGAAAACCCGTCTGGTAACACGTCCGTCTGGACCCCGCGGTCCACTGTGGCTCATTGGGCTGTGCGGTCTCGCTCGGGTGCAACTTGCTGTATGTTACACTATACTTACATATATATACACACAAAACATACAACGTATTCACCACACATACTAACATGAAGGGGTGATGGCACACTATACAGACATGGGGAAAACAAATACACACCCAATTATCAGGTATAGAATTAGAAACAGACTGGACGCCCGCAGATGTCACACGTGGCGTGAAGACACGCTGATATATACACAATAGTGCACAGACACACATACACATACACACATTCCCCCCTGAATACCAACACTAAACCCATCCCGCCATTAAGACCGATGACGCACGCACATGAGAAGTTCCACGGTGACACACGCATTAGCCCGGGGATGCCCGACATTTGTCAGCTTGACTGCCCGACGCCTAACGGACGCAGAGGCGAAGCCAACGGTGGAATTAACATCCCGGGCCTTCCCAGTGCCGGGATACGGGCGAGCTCCTTCCCGCTTACACCTGCGTGGTGTTGACACAGACCCAGCCTGGGCTAAGTGATGGAGGGGGTGGGCCTGGCCTGTCGGAGGAATGATGGAGGAGGCACTCCATTCTCTGCATGGTCGTCCGCGACGGGCCTCAGTCAGGGAGAGTGACTGATTACACGTGTTTACAGCGGAGGGGGGTGGGTGAACGGTTGGGGGTAATCTGGGATTAATCTCAGCATGAAACGGTCACTTGTCTCCACCCTCAACCGCACCCCACCCCCCTACCCATTCACCCCACGAACAGCAGGGCTATGGGGTTGTAATGTCCTTTATATGCCTGCCGTCAAGGTCATGGATTGACAGTTGAAAAACGCGCCAAAAACACGTGTGCACGTGGAGGTGTATATGCAGGCACACAAACACACACAGAACCACATACACACACACAGAGCAACAGATCTACTCGCACAGCACAAGGAAAATGCAGACACAACATACAATACACACAGGCAGACAGGCAAACAGACACATACACACAGACACCCACAGATGCGCGCACACACACAGCGAGTCCCCAAGGATAAAGGCCATAGTTGGGTACATTCCCTCCAATCCAAAAACTGCAACACCATTATGACCTGGATTCATTTGCACAGCTTGACTTCTGGAGCAGCTGAGACACTTGGACCGCTGAGGCAGACCACAGACGACATTAGAATGAAATAATGCAAAACAAATACATTCATATGATATCAAACATCCAGTGTCCTCCCTCACATGCATCTTCATCCTTCATCATGGGCAAATCATCTTGCACGGTGGTGAACCGAGCATAAAGACGCTCAGATTTAAAGGTGCACTTACTAACATTCAACCGCACACCATGTCGCAGAAGAAGCACTGAGTTTAGTGGTCGAGTCTACAAAGTCCTCATTGCCGGACTCTGTAGAATGAGTCTGATCCGTAGATGGAGAATACGCTTTTTTAACCCACTGTAAAGCGGAATATAGATCTGTTTTACTTAGGGATGGGAAATTTTATCGGACTTCAATATATCACAATACTTATCGTGGGGCAGAAAAACGTATTGCAACTTCGTTCGCTTATGTTTTATTCTAAAGTAGTAGATTGAGTAGATTCTACTGAGTAGATCACAAATTAGACGACTTGCCTATCGATTTTACAAGCTCTCCATCGCCCATTACACAGTTTGCATGGAAGAGGGCGCAATCACCATTTTGTATGCAATACATTCACTGGATGTTACGTCGACTCCTCTGAAAACTCCTTCAGTTGTATTTGAATCGAGAACCTCATATCGTGTATCGAATCTAAAAGCTAATTTACCGGTGTTAGTCCTTGTATCAAGAGCTCCTTCGATCAACCAGAGAATGAAAACAAGTCCCCATTCTTATTATTTTTTGTGGTGGGGCTACCCATTTGTTTACGTTTGGATCACCGATAGGGCCTTTTAAGACCCAGACATAATTCACCTGCTTTGCTTAACATTCACTTCAACACTCCCTCTCTGATATGTGGGCATCGTCAAATACTTGCCCTAGCTGCTGCTTTTCATTTCTATGTGATGGCCTCATTACACTGTACAAGTCACTGGAGGGGGGGAGAGAGAGCGGTGTGTGGAGATGTGTGGACTCCGAGCAATATATAAACGTCTGCCAGTGTTTGAGTACCGAGATAGCCGCTGCACTTTGCAGCCTCACTAAATTGATTCCTTGAGGTGCTGACAAGCACAACCGCAGCTGCATTATCACCCCATAATATATCTCCCATTTCAAGAGAGCACAAACCTAAAAGGTAAACGCTATCTACATGCGGCCTCTCATCTCAAGTAGGATTTCAACACGCAAGTGGTTCTCAAGGTGGGTTTGAGCGACACCCCAGGGGGTCCCCTGAGGGGTTTCCGTTGGCTAGAAATGAGGAATGGTGTTATTTCACTTTGACTACTCTAAATCATAGGTTTCACATTCTCTGCCGTCATCTCCCCAACTACAGTATGGAGAACTATTGAATTCTGGACTTAATCATATCCAACAACAAAAATCTGCACAGATCAGACAAAAATCTGATC
>OMKL01002022.1:8559-19819 GCA_900302295.1 Parasudis fraserbrunneri
CATTTGGGCTCTGTGAGGCGCCATCTTGGATACGGTGCCGGGCGCTGCTCACGTGTCACTGCTCACCAAGGTCAATGTCTGAGCTACAGGGAGGAGAGAGGGAGAGGGGGAAGAAAAGAGGAGAGGAGGAGGGAGGTGAGTGAGAGGGAGAGAGAGGAGAGAGAGGAGAAAGAAGAAGAAGAAAGAAAAGGAAGATGTGATAGAGAGTGGAGAGAGAAGAGAGGGAGAAAGGCAGGGAAGAAGGAAGATGATTAAATATACAGCAACAGATAAAAATATGTTTGCTGATGCCTGTTCTCTGCTTTGCTCATTTGCTCAACTCTTCCCTTGCTAGCCAGAAAATGATTATATACCAATAAAACAAATGGGAATCTGGTATCTAAATAAAGACCCTATCCCACTGTACTGGGTACAGTAGCTGCTCTTTTCTAAAAAATTGAGAAACATCAGATTTTGCTGTTAGCCACAAAAAAATAGAAATTACCACAAGAGGGCACTGTCAGTTGCTAAAACTGACACTCACTGCACTTGCACTTTTGGCCACAGTGAAGCCCCCACAAGAACAGTTCAGTTAGGGGTCAGCTGCCTTGCTCAAGGGCATGTAAACAAACAAAGTGGTTATTGAGGAGAGAAGTGACCACTGCTACTCTCTCACCAGGCACCATGTTGTTATTGTTGTGTTTCCTGTCCTCCGCTGACAGCTGGCTGTAGGAATCGATGGTGCTCTCCCTGCTGTCCTGTCTGTCGGTCTGCTCAGACACCGGGAGCGGTCCATCCACTCCATCTGTCTGCATCAGGTCTGGCTCCTCCTCCCTCTTCTCCTCTTCCTCCCTCTTCTCCTCTTCCTCCCTCTTCTCCTCCTCCTCTTCTTCCCTCTTCTCTTCCTCCTCCCTTTTCTCTTCCTCCTCGTCCTCCTCCCTCTTCTCCTCCTCCCTCTTCTCCTCCTCCTCCTCCTCCCTCTTCCTCTCCTCCTCCTCCCTCTTCTCCTCCGGTTGTGGAGTCAGTGTGTCGGGGTCAGGAGCTGGGAAACTACAATCAGAGTCAGAAAGAGATTATTTCCATCTGCTGGACTTTACCTTGGTGAGTTGGTGCACGGGACAATCGGGGTGTAACAATACACACATTTTCAGATTCTATACACATTTCTATTTTGAGGTCATGATTCGATTATATTTTCGATTCTTTATGCATTAAAATGTATTACTTCTACAGAGCTCTAATTATACATATATATATATATATATATATATATATATAGCTATATAGTAACTTATTAGAGTGTGAATTTCTCCAGACCTCTCTTGAGTGGAGCATGGAGGACTTAGTTCTTACCAGCATATTATTCTACCAAGGTATTTATTTTACTTAAATCAAGAATTTGTGTAACTTGCTTCAACTACCCTTTATTGTCTCAGTAACAGTATACTGGGAAAATGTCACCCATAGATACATTTCCTTTTCAAGATTCATCTTCCAGGATTGAATACAGCTTAGCTGGCAGAGATGGCTAGGGTTACTAAGATTCTCTCATATTACTTCACATGCATAGGTAACTCTATCTCAGAGTTCTCCATTTCTCACCCCACTGGACATTATCTGTCCCTTTTCCCTTGCTGCATCTGTTGTTTTCTGTTTCATCTGCTTATCTCAGCATGTCTCAGCTTTCCTCTTATATCAGGGGCATAAATGAAATTGACTATAGAGTATGGAAACATGCCTGGCATATATCATGTCAAACATCAAAAACAAAGTGCAGGTTAGATGGTCATATTCAATTCAAAACCATTATTTCAACATGAGTAATCAATTGAGGTTTTGACCTTATTTTCAATTATGTTGAGCTTACAATAAATACAAATGTGACCATAATAAAGAAAAAAGTACAATACATATAAAACAGTAAAATACAAATAAACATGCCAATAAGTCAGCAGTGAATTTATTCTTAGTGTATGTTGTAGAACATTCCTCTAAGCTGGGGCACTAAAGTAAAAAGCTGACTTTCCAAATTCAGACCATGCCCAGGAGACCTTCAACCTTCAACTCCAATCCAGCATCGTTGTGATATACAGTGGTAGCTTTCCGACAACGGCCTCATAGATAAACAAATACCAGTGTTTATTACGCCTCTCCGCCAGAGAAGACCAACCCACCTTATCATAGAGTGTACAATGGTGAGTACCTTGAATGACTTGAAAGAAAATACTTGAGCTGATTGTTTAACCAAAGATTCCAGGATGTTTGCTAAGCATGATCATTTGGAGATGGCGCAGTAATTATTTAAATCATCTCTATCACCACCTTTATGCAAAGGGAATCACGTGGGCCAATTTCCAGACACTAGAAAAACTGCTCGTTGAGATAGAAAGATTAAATATATGAGTTAAATGCTCTGTGATAGCGAAGCGGAGAGCGGACAGTTTTAGAAAAAAATAATCCAATTTATACTCTCCAGTCAAACTCCTGGTATCGATGGCTTGCAAAGCTTCAAGCATATCATTAGGAGAGAAGGGTTTCAAATATGCCCAGCATTTGCAAAATGTTTATTGAATGCTAGGCAAATCCCATTTTGTTCAGAAATCAGACAACTGAAAGAAAGGTTTTTAAGAAAAAGTCCAGTGCCATTTGAGTATATATATATAGTAGCCACATTCACATTGTGTCTTTTTTTCTCCACCACTGTGATGGATAGAAGGATGGATGACAGTAAACTGGGCTCTGAGGTTGACTCCTATCTGTGCAGAAGGGTATGTATTGTTCAGACTTCAATCATGTCCACATCAAATCAAAGTTAAAAAAGACTGTTGTTATGCAAATATTATATGACCAATCAGGCTGGCAGGTGAAGGAGCTTCGATTTCCATGACAACAAGGCAGCCTGAACCCAGCCACGCTGGGTGTAAAACCTAATTTGGGTGTAAGAGCTCACACAAACATTGTCTATGAAGCAGCCCCAGATTTTATATCCCAGTTACATACTTTATACTTTATACTTTATTGTCAATGTCAATGTACACAAGGCAACTGAAATTCGTTCTCTGCATTTGACCCATCCTAAGGAGCAGTGGGCAGCCACAGTGCGGCGCCCAGAGAGTATATATACCTAGCATACATGTCTTTATTATGGTGTGGGGGAAACCGGAGGACCCAGAGGAAACCCACGCAAACACGGGGAGGACATGCAAACAATTACCGATTGGAGGGTTCTCTTTCTGATTTCTAGCTTTAGGAGAGAGTGGTGTGTGTTCACAACTGACTGAACTGTCCTGTGGCACAGGAATAATATACAGGTATGTGAATTGTTAAAATGGGTGACATTCCTTTTTAAATTATAAATTCAGTGCACCTCATGATAATAGGCCTATATCACACTGATCATCCTGAAATTTCCCTCACATAGGACTGCATGTAAATCCAGTTTGTCAATTAATACCTCTGAAACAGATTTGTTTTGGGAATATTATATCTAGTTGTTTGAGCCACATTCATATTTATCACTTTCCCTTCCTCCCTCTCTGTCCTACTGTAGCACTCCTCTTCAATCATACAGTGTTGTTTTCACTTGAGCCATTTCGTGTCTCAAATTTGATTAAATTGAATGCTTACTAGAAGGGAATTAAATTTGAGACACAAAATGGCCTCTGCAAAATGGCTCCAAAGGGGCATTGTAAAATCACATGAGAACAAGAAAACAAAGGATAGAAGTTGTGAGTTATCTTTGTCCATGAGGATGTGTAATGTGATTGAATTGGTCTTCAAATGAATGAGTGATGACAGAAAGCTCAAAAGAGAAAGCTACAAAAGTCTTATTTCAAAAGGAGAGGCTTTCTCCTTTGAGGCTATTTCAGGATGCTGTTATGAGTAGAATAGCCAGATGGCTGTTTGTCATTCTCCATGAGTTGGAGCTCTCACTTCCAGTCCAGCAAACCAAATGGAAATACCATAACATTTTAAAGTTTAGTTGTTATTTATTTATTTATTTTAAACTGGCACTTGTCACATTGTGGGGGAATCAAGTTATTAAATATTGGTGTTTCAGTTACCCAATAACTTGCTGGCATTGTTAGATCACACCTTATGCAAAACATACATGACAAAAACTGTAAAAATAAGCTGAAGTTAAAATTACCAGTTTCTCTCCATCAAGGAACTGCATGACACCAAGACAAAGAAGATGGTAGGAAACATAGCCAAAACATTGCTCATACAGTTAACGACCTATTTCAAAACCTTTCATCTGGGAGATGGTACACATGTTAAACATTTAAGACCAAGACCACTTGTCACGTCAACAGCTTCTGCCCACATATCTAGCCCTTCCAGTCTCAAGAGCAGACGTGGGTGGCTGTTTTGGTGGGCAAAGCATCTGGAACATTTGAGGGAGATAGCACATAAGTGCTCATTGACCCTGTTGCTAAATGTGACAAATCATTATCTCAAACCAATTTATGTTAATTTATTTATTTATTAGGGCTGTCAATCGATCAATATTTGTAATGCAAAATGCATCTGTAGGGCCTGTGGTCATAAAGAAATGCATGAAAAAATGGTCAGGGAAAGTAATATATGTATTTATCGGTAACAGGAGTCCTCAATAACATTGAATGGTGATCCATTTTGTGAATACATTTGTTCTCTGATGTAACGTTAACAGTCGATTGTTGGCAGACGACTCTTTCAGATAATCTCTGTTAACATTACTGCTACCTAACTTTAGCATAATTAGCAAACAGCATACAGCAAACAGCATGACCTGTGTACTTCACACTTTTTGGTTCACTGGGAGAGACCGTTCATCACTGCATCATTTATACAACTGGTTTAATCCAAAAGGCCATCTCACATTGAATGTTAAGAGTGATCAGGAATGTAAACACAAAGAGCTTAGAGCTAACCACACCAGCCACCGTGGCTGGCTGTCGAAGCTATGGAGGGTGGTTGGAGTCAAAAAGGGTTATGCGTTTAATGCTATTAATTGTGTAATTTATTTTAATGCGTTAAGGTTCTCAAATTAATCGGAAAAATTAACGTGTTAATGTTGACAGCCCAATTATTTATGTATTTAAACACTAGAATAAGTGAAGGAACTTGTTACCATACATAGCAATAAAGGCTTGGCATACTATGAGACAAATCTAACAAAATAAGCTTAAGTGAAATTAGAAATAAAAGAAGGCAGCCATTTCAGATGAGTTATTGTATATGGGGTTTGGTAACTATACTGTTTTTGAACCACATTCAAATGCTTTATAATCTCAGGGGAACATGGTTACCCATTGAAAATGTGGCTGCTCACCCCCTTTGTGAATCCCCAGAGAACACAGCAGGAGCACAATGTACTGCACTGTCAGCGGCAATGTACTGCAGTCAGGCCTACCGCAGTATAACACAACATTGGCTTGCTGAAGGGGAAATGGGTTTGCCTGGATACCACTGGGGGAAGACTGCTCCACCACCCCGACACTAGCTGATGAATGATCAGAGCACGTGCGGTTCTCCAAAATATGGGCATTAGAAGTGGAGCCTCCTTTCCCCATGAGCCTGTCCTGATTACCCCCCACATCAGCAGGAGCAGCTGTCAAGCAGTGTTTTGCTGCAATGTACTATCTATCTGTAAAGTAAAATAGCATGGCTGTCATGGACTGCACCGTACACATGTGATTGACTAGAAAGGACAAATACTTTTTGTGCTGGTCAAAATCTTTTGAAGAACCTTAGAAAAAAATTATTCATTATATATATATATATATGACTATTCAATTAAGCATAGCTCCATTACGTTCACTGATTGAAATTCTGGCAGCCAAGGTGTTCAGCTAACATTATACAAATGACTTGAAGATGCTCTGAGTTAATTTTAGCAAGAGTAAATAAACATGTTTTTAATCAGCAAGAGTATTCATTGTCATCTAGTGATTATTATTAAAACTAAAATACTGTAGATACACAATGCTGGGAAAGCAGTTCATTTCTTTTGAATTACATTCTCAGTAATTATGCCAAGCATTTCACGATGACACATGACATTGCAAAGAGCTGACAAGGCACTGACACATGGTGACACAGCAAATGATTCATTGTGCTGTCACTGAATAGGGCCAATACAGAATGTTTCACAGTCTAAACTAGAAGAATGCACTCAGAAGAGTGCAGACCTCCACCAAGACCTAACAATCTCCCCACTTTGTTATTACTTTCACATCCAACATTTTACTGGGTACTAGATGACAGAAACAAGAGTTGCAGATATTGCCAGTCTCAACAGACCCAGGCTATAAATCAATATGGTGTCACGAGAGGAAAGGTTATGGGGTCCTCCTCTAGGGGTCATGAATACTCACAGCAAATTATATGACTGAACGACTAACAGGTCAGGAGCTATGCTCATTTGAAAATGGAAGGTTTGGCCTGATGATGGCACAACAGGAAAGGTCATGGGGTCACCAAAGGCAATAGGTGTCTTCCTCTAGGGGTCATGAATGTTCACCACACATTTTGTGACTGAACCACAAACGGGTCAGGAAAATTGCTCATTTGAAAACTTTTGCCTGATGGTGGCGCAAAAGGAAAAGGCATTGGGCCATCTGCCAGGGTCATGAATGTGCACAACACATTTCATAGCAATCCGGCCATTACTTTCCAAGATATCTCATTCACTTACAGACTCACAGACTTACAGACTAGCAGATGGGACCGATAACATGACCTACTTGGTGGAAGTAATAAAATCCATGGGCATCTAGCTGTTTCATCTTAGAAGAACTGAGTAAAGACCTGGTTTTCTCTGAAATTGTTTCTTTTGAGAGTAAACTCAGTGGAAAATTGTGCTTTGAAAAGCTAGGAATGGCAGCAGTTGGCAACAAACCCCTGCCTCTCTATTTTGCTGTGGCTTTGAGGCAAAAAGCAAGATAACTAATGTTAACAAAATGGCATCTAAAGGAAGAGGCAGCTCAGCACCATGTCCTCTGACCAGAAACAACAAAACAGATTTGAAGTGATTGAAAAAGAGGCCAACTTCTCGGCCAATTAAGAAGAGGCTTGCTGCGAAGCTGCTTCCAGGGACAGGCTGCAACAGAGCAGGGTAAAAATAAACAAACTGTCCCAGTCTATGTTGGTACCAGATGTATCAATATCTGAATACCACTTCTGGTGGAACCAGGACCAACTTGCCACAGAACCCCAGGGAGCCCATAATCCACAAGACGCCCCACTCAATCATTGGTGTTTCTCTGTCTGCACCCAGGTGTATAGCCACAAAAATCCAGAGAACCAAACATCAAATGTTTAGCTGTAGGCAACACAGAGGACATTTAGTGTCCAAACCAAATATATGCAGCTCTTAGTCTGAGGCCTCCCCATGTCCCACTCACACGGAGAAAACCCACTCCATTAGAGAATGTCATATACATATAGAATATAAATTCTGCTCCCCACATCGCCCTCACTCACTGAATTCACTCAGTCAGAAAGACATTTTCTATGTCTCTCTCTTTCGCTCCTCTAGTGGTGTCTCCATCTCTCTTCTTCCTTGGGCTGTGTTGTGGACTAATGAGGTCCTGCTTGGGAGATTGATGCAGACAGCTCATCTCTTAAAAGGCCTTTGTCAGCTTGTTGCTCCAGGGGGGATTTGAACAGCAAGGTCCCCACAGGATGAGCTCTGCCCTGGGCATGTCTCTCATCTCCACACTAGCCTGTTTACTTGCAGGCTTCATGTCTAACAGTTAGAGGTGCTGGCAATTCAAATTCAGCTGTCACTTGTGAAGGACAAAAGATTGATTGGATAGCTCTAGTGATTTTACTGAATACAAAATGTATGAGCCACGGGAAAAAACAAAACAAAATATAAAATAAAATTAAAAAAAACACTTTAACAACTTCTTTGCTGTGGGTGCACTGTGGAGTATGTTTTGACATTTATTTCAGGACTTGTCCAGACTGAGGTGTGTTCTCATTAGTTTTGTGGCTAACTAGCCAAAGTTGCAGGTATCCAGTATCAAGAAAAACATGGACTGTGCTGAGAAAGTACTCTACCGATTGACAGCATCATTGGTAAGTAGGAAAGACTAACATTTTAAGTTACCCTTCATGATTGTGTCTGCATTAATTATTCCAGGAATTCCTCTCCATCTCTTTACATTGCTCATGTGCATTGTGCCTGGATTGCATCATTTGTCGAATTCTGATTACAATCCTGACTACTTTGGGATGCAGCATGGCTTATCAAAGTTAATTGTAGGCAATGACATGCTATGGGCAAAGGCCTAATTTTACATTATGTGCAAATTAAGGCGCGCAACACACAATTTCACAACAATGTTTTCAAAAACCTGTATCATGTTGTTTACACCAACATTTCTGCATAGATGATTTTGGGAACAGCTTGGAATTGTAATCCCTCTAATTTCAGCGCTCTTATTTACTATGTGTCTGAAACAAACCAAAAAAAAACATAGCCTACAGTAAATGTATTACCATTTGGATACATATACTGTAGTCTACTTAGTACACCTCTGCCCACACCTGCCTGTGTGAGAGTAATCATGACGTATTCCCCTTCCTTCCTATATATTTGACAGGACACTATACACATACCATCGCTGCCCGTTGTGTTCATACTCAAAATGAGTCACACCACACAAGCTTTACACATGCAAAAAAAAGCTAGGCAAGTGCAGCCTCTTTCTTGGCTGAGTCCCTTTCTCTCCTCGTCTCTGAGGCACTAAAGTCTGGCATTGGTTGTTGTTGGCAGTTTTCCAACTTGCCCCGTGCAAAAGTAGGACAGCTTTTTACTTTGGCGCACACAAAAAGAAGTGAGGCGCATTGCATGGAGCAGGCAGTGCGTCTCAAAGCACAGGGGCGCGCCGTTCCATAGAAAATAATAAAAAGCCACACACAAGCACTTAAGAAAAACAGCGTCCCCTGAACGTACCCTTGGCAGTGGTTGTGCAGAGGTTGGAGATAGCCACTGATTTAAAAAACAAAAACAAAATCAGCTGTCACACTTTATCTCTTATGTAGGCACCCAGGATACCTGATAGTATGATGGAGTAGGTGGGAGAGTGGAAGATTAGCCTTTGCTGTCAGTACTGTGAGCCTGTGGAGTTTAAGGTGCAGTACAGTTGACATCAGGGAAAGTGACAGGCTGCTGACAGGGAGATTATCTCCCACAGGGCTGCAGCTCAGTGGGATGCCGTCCACCATGGCTGTGTGGAGCCTCCTGGGAACCAAGGTCTCCTACAGGAATACGCTGTTTCACTGGTGCAGTCGGAGGTGAGGTGTAAAGTGCATTCTTACATTCCGATTACTTAGCATGCCATGTCACACAAAAAGAACAGTCGTGAGTGCATCCATAAAGTGCTTGTGAGGTCGTGTGCATGAATGCAGAGATGACTCTGATCCCCATGGTATCTCTGTCACCTGTAGGAAGTCATCAGTCAGCCCCGCCTGGTGTAAGATGCTCAATTTGGAGAGATATAAGGATGGAGGGAAGAAAGGAGGAATGTTGTTTGTTAGTTTTGCTGTCCAGTTCAAGGCAAGCAGCCTGTCATCACCTGTGCCAGACTGCCAGTGGTAGTGTTTCTAATTTTCTATTCATCTCTATTTAAGATGGCCTCCTTACTGTTCCGGAGTACATACTGTACGGTATGTTTAACACAGTTCTTTGTTTTATAGCAACAGTAACATGTTGGTAGTGTTTTTAAGATCCCATGTACATGTCTGCTGACATATCCAAGGTCTTTCTAAAAGGTGAATAGCACAGAGGCAGCTCCTGACAGCTTTCTGCACATAAAATCTGTAGGCTTTAATATCCTCTGGGTTCAGAATCGAATGAGAAATCTGAACTACGGGAGACCTCTGAAGGATGAACAGCCTGAGGCAGGATTAAAATTGGGCTGGCCCATGTGGAGGTCTCCTCCATTCACAGACCAGGCCAAATTGATAATGAGTTTGCAGAAATGCAGACAGTACACAGCCTAGTAGGAAGGTGTGGGGATTCAGAGCCACAGGCTTTGCTTAGGTGGGAATGCAGATGATAATTCACACAACAAACAGGCTGCCGGGGCGCCCACTAGCATGAGGTAAATAAATTATCCCTGAAGGACATAGAATTTATGAATTTTACTGGATTTCCATCTCATTCATTTTCAACTCATCATTTGCTATTGGGTTGAGGGTGGGGGCTTAATGAGGCCATTTTATAAAGGCATCACTGGGAAGTCATGAAAACTCTTGGCATGAGGTTTTGTCCAAAACATTTATAATTCTGACAATTTACTCAAATACCTCAATACATTTTGCTTGCTAGTGATAGTAATAGCCAGCAATACTCAACATATCTGCCTAATAAAAGTTCTTTAAAGCCTCGCTTAATGTAAATGAATAAGAGCCTAGCGAGGGTCTAAAATGGTGATCAACTAAAAAAAAATTGCTTCAATGTCAACCTCAATGTCTTTTTGTCCTGATATTTGACAACCTTGATATAAGCTGACAAAGTAAAAAGAGTGACAGTCAACAGAAATAATTGTAAACAAGCATGGACAAATACAACAACAACAACAATAACAAGCGGGACACTCACAGAGATGCCTACATCCACGTGCGAGTGGGCAAAGCCACTTATCGGTCACTTACCGGTAATTCATGTTTGCAGTCAGCTTTGTTGCATGGCTTCTGTTTACCTTTGTTTGATCTCAGCTAGTCAACTTTTCCCTCTACATAAGGCCCACTGGCCTCCCTGTTGGACAATTGATCTGGATAGACATTTTGGTGAGAACTGTGGTTGGTGGCACTGCCCATCTGAGTGGCCATGGGGCAAGGGTCTGTAACAATGCATTATGTAATAACACAGCATTATTAACATGTCACATGACAACATGTCAACACACATCCTCGGACTG
The DNA here is from genome assembly GCA_900302295.1 of Parasudis fraserbrunneri. Taxonomy (NCBI): domain Eukaryota; kingdom Metazoa; phylum Chordata; class Actinopteri; order Aulopiformes; family Chlorophthalmidae; genus Parasudis; species Parasudis fraserbrunneri. The sequence goes on from OMKL01002022.1 coordinate 19,458, forward strand.
TGGTTGGGCGATTGTGTGTATCTAGTTAGGTAGTCAAATTCAGCAGTGTGACAATTGCTTTTATGGGTCCCCTCCATCCCCTCTCTCTGGCTGATGATTAGCAGAGAATCGTCTGGACATGTAATAACACTTCATTATGTAATAACACTGCATTATGTAATAACAGATCATTATGTAATAACACTTCATTATGTAATAAGACTTCATTATGTAATAACAATGCATTATGTAATAACACTGCATTATGTAATAACACATCATTATGTAATAACACTGCATTATGTAATAACACTTCATTATGTAATAACACCGCATTATGTAATAACACTTCATTATGTAATAACACCACAATATGTAATAAC
>OMKL01002024.1:11416-25767 GCA_900302295.1 Parasudis fraserbrunneri
CCCCCCCCCCCCAGTCATTCCACCGTCGAATGCACAAATAGTGTTAACAATTAAGAAATGTCCTGACTTGTGCGTTTGCATGTTTATTTCCTATTGGTCAGTGATAGCAAAATGCTAATGCCAATCAGGCTCGTTGTTGAAGCTTTGACGGCTCAAGCCTGCAAACCCCACCCCCCCCTCCTCCCCAATAAGCCATAGAGTGAAGCCATGAGTGAAATGAGGTGATTTTAAATCCACTGTGTTTGCGCCATGTTGTGTAGCGACAACGATGAGAAGCCACTGAAGGGCAGCCAGCAGTCTCTGAGCGCGGGGATCAAAGCAGGGGACAGCGGGGAGGACAGCCTGGTGGACTACGGAGACGAGGACGGTCAGTTCAACGAGGATGGCTCCTTTATCGGGGAGTATGCGGGACGCAAGGAGAAGAGGGTTTCCACGGAGATCAAAGCCACTGTCCAAACCCCGGCGTGAGGAGCAGAGCCATCATCCATCCTTCCCTGGGACACGCCGCTTTCATTAAATCTGCTGGGAGGAGCAAATCCAGAAGGGAGAAAGACATTATCCATACTGAGCACAGTTTTGTGTCACTGTCAACTGCACTGCCGCCCTCATTTTATAAAGCCCTGTTTTATCAAGTTGTAACAGAATGACCATTTCTAAATGTATATATATTCTGTATATTGTATGTGTGGAGTGTTTTTTTTGTTTAATTGCAAATCAATTACAACGTTTCGGAGCGCTTCTTTTTTATTGTTTTTTTTTTGTTTTTGTTTTTTTGTTAATGCAACAACCGTTTGTAAGAATGTTAAAAGAAGGAAAAGAAAAGAACTCATTGTCTTATGCAGCCATGTTTCTCATCTTGTAGCAAACAAGTATATGTATGTGGGGATATGAAGTTGGTATTTTTCAACTGAAGCAAATATTATTGACATTTTATATTTGAAATGGATTCATTAAATATGATTTAATATGTGTACAAAAGGTGGTTTTATTAACTTATTTCCTCTTGTGGTTTTATACATGACATAATATCAAGGACATTTAGGCAATGGTTAAATACATCATTAAAATCTATTCATGAGTGTCATTGTGAAGTTAGAAGAGCATTCTCTGAGAGCATTCTCTGAGAAACCATAGGCCTCTGTAGGACTGTATACATCAAAGAACCAAGTTACTGCTCTATTAAAGTCAGTGTACAGTTTGTATAAGACTGGTGTTAAATGTGCTCCCACAGAGTCTAATATACACTGCAATTTAATAAAATTGTAGCTGTGTACGTAGACCTACTGTAATGGTCCTCTGCAGCCCACCAGAATACTAGTTACTGTATCAGGGTTGGGCAGTTTACTTTCAAAATATAATGAATTACAGATTAAGTTTGTAATTTGTTACATAATCTGCTGGATCACTCCAATGGAGTAACATGATGCAATTCCTTCCTGCTACTGTTGGATTACTTTGCCTTTAAACACCATGAAATTAAACACACAATGTATTATTTTGTACAGACTGTAATAGAGGCCTTGCACGGAATGTTTGTGTACTTCTCTTTCTTCCAGCATGGCTGCCTGTAAACATTGGTAACCACTTTTGAAAGAAAGTAGGTAAGAGTAGGTAAAACACGGGAAAAGCATGATATTACCCAATGTGACTTGTTTACGTGATCCAGTAATAAGACCAAATTATAAAATTTTTGTTGATATATTTCTCATTATATCAACACATAGCAACCGTTGTCTCTTCCATTGCCATGTACAAAACAGTGGTTGCTATGTTACAGGCAGTCATGTTGGAAGACAGAAGAACTACACAAATGTTGTGTGAAAGGCCTCTATTGAAAGAATACTCTCTGTATCGTGTTTTATGGTCCTGATTAAATATTATTTCAAGTTATGACGTTATGAATTTTACAGAATAGAATTTTACAATCAAAATACATTTTCCCCCCTCAGACATGTCAGAGCAACCAACCCTCAAAAGTGTCTGTAATCTGATTAATAATTATAGCAACTCAGGTATTACAGTTACAACTTTTGTAAAGAAAATTTAAAAAAATAATTCAAATAAAAATAATTACGGTAATATAGTTGTACTCCCCAACCCTGCTAGTTGCAGTATAGCTTAAAGGCCCAATCCTCAATCCAAACATAAACAAAAGGATAGCCTCACCACTGAAAACCGAAAGTACGGTATTGAATAATATTTTTATCCTTCGAATTGATTGACTGAGCTCTTCCTGAATGGACTGGCAGTATATGAAGGCTAAATCTGAAATTGTATTGCATGTGAAATGTTTGTAAACAGACCTGTATTTTGAGTTATGATGGTTCAAGAAAATTCCAAAATCTTTAAGTCAACCTCATGAATATACCTCAAATTTAAAGGATAAGGCCGGTGTCATTTGATTTTTTTTCTTATTGTCAACATATCCAATGGAAAGTCCAAAACCTACAACGCATTTCTTGTACCTACAAGTACGGGCCATCCAGCCGACACCAGATTATCGCTCACATCCAGAAGTCATAGAACTCCATTGGTGCCCAAAAACTGTTGAAACGAGTGACAGAGCCGTACCGATTGCTTTGGTCGATGTTGTATCAGTCTTAAAAAGAGAGCCTCGCTCATATGCATATCAATCTAGCTACACTGTCATTCAAAACATGATTATAGTGTTGTATAAAGAAAAGTCAACTTTAACATTAACAACCATCAGCTTAATTGCAACTTTTGTACAGATACGACAATTGCATGTTAAGAATGTTGCTTGGTGTTTTTTTGATGTCATTAAATTGCTTTACTTTCTTAAAACCGGGTGGTGGTCTGACTGCCTATTAGTCCAAACAAATTATGAGAATGCACATCCTCAAAAAAAACCTTTCTCCAATCGGTGCTGGTGTCAAAAGGATGACTTTAGATTACCGAACAAAGATTACCGCACACAATATAATGCTGCTCCTGTGTTTTATTTTCCCACACCAAACAAACAAATGTTTCACCGCACGCAGGAGGCTTCTTCAGGTATACAGGATATGGAGGCCAGTGCCTCTATATAGCATATCCTGTGGGCTTATATTATTGCCTATTAGGCCACAGGCATCATATAGGACAGAACCCTTACCAAAACGTATCACGGTAGTTTGATGGTAATTTCAGTTTTACCATATGTTAACTATTTACCATGGCACCGCCATGGAAAAAGCCACGTATCCCCATGGTACAACTTTCGTACTTAAATAACACTGTGGTATAATCCAATGATACCGATGGTAATATCATGGTAATATCATTGTTCTTTGGTCACTCCCATCATCGTATATGACAAAAAAAATGAAAAATGATGGAAAAGTACCATGATACGTTTTCAAGTATCAGTTTAACAACGCTGAACCCTTCTGAAGCACCATTTCAAATCTAGATGAGAACACTGACTGTCTGAGCTATGTTTGGAGCACCTCCAGTAGAAGGCCCTAACCTTCAATGGGAGAGAATACAGCACTTAGTAACAGCATTAGTTCCCTCTGAATAAACAATAACATGTCTGCTGAGTTGTTGAGGCAGCATAGAGCCTATTTAAAAGGTGTCACTGCAGGGTCAAGCCTGTTTCCAGGGTTGTTAGCACATTAAATTATTATTTAACTTGTGCCGCAGGAGACAAAACACGGGGAACCAAAGGAGTGGGTCCAGACACTGGATAAAGGACAAGAGCTGTATAACCACATCTCTGATAAACTGATACTGGAGAATGGAGAGTATTAACAAGACTGTTCTCTCTCTCTCTCTCTCTCTCTGCTTGGGTCACGCTAAGCTGTCCTGTTCCTTTCTATTCAGCCATGTATGCCAGTGGCAAGGCTAGACCCAATTTAGAGGGCCTTATAGTATAAGCTCCCCTATTATTCTCCATCAGCAAGTTTAGGTTACAGACTACCGACATCAAGTCTGAAATTACACAAATTTGTCTGGTTATAAGGTTAGATAAGTAAGGTTATAAAGTACTTAATAGGTTATAGGTCTAATTTAACTTCTTTGTTAGGCTAGAATAGTAATGTTAATTTCTAAAAAAGAGATGTTGATAATAGCCTATACAGTCTGTTGGGGGAGCAAAGTAATCATCCTCTTCAGTAAGCTTTCAGGATTAACTGCTGCTTTCACAACTTGCTATCCAAGTACGTTACTCAAGAAAGGTCAAGGATTCAATAACAAGAGGACCAATGTGCTATTCACTTTGAATTAAAAATACCTCACTCTTCTTTCTTTCTATTGTACATCCAATGTGTTTGATCATCGGTCTGTAGAGGGTTATGTGGGGGCGAATTGTGTCAGGAATTTTCCATGTGTTTAATAGACCAATACCAGAAGAAGAAGAAGAAGAAGAAGAAGAAAAGTAAAGAGTGCCGCCATGGTGCTCTCACATCTATTGCTACTTGTGATGTGCAGATCCGCATCTGCATAAACCCATTTTTACCACTTGAGGAAATTGGCTTAACGAGGACACCAGACCCCGCAAAGTGCATTCACATGTGCCAGAGGAAAAAAAATATGGGAAACATTAAGCTAATAGTCTATATGGTGCTTTTTATTACCGTTATTTTAATCTCTTCTGCCCGCAACCCACCCGCAATTATTAAGAACGTTATATCGCTGACCCTCACCCGCTGGACCTGTGGGTGTCAACAGCGCCTCACTAATTGCTACCTTCCAATCACAGACATGACAGGAGTTAGTGTGAGTTTATATGGGATGGATATAATATTGCTTACAGCATGTGTAGATGCAAAGTGGGCTAACTGTTTTTTTGTTGTTGTTTGTTTGTTTGTTTGTTTGGTTTTTGTGTAGCATAAGCGCACTATACACCATCATGGCTGAAAACAAAAGGATGCACACAGATTTAAGATGTTATGTGTATGGTGCGCTGTGAATTTATACATTTTAACGCTTGCAGAAACATGACTATCACATTTATAGACAGAAGTCGAAATGTACGTACTTCATGTTTGTATAATTTTGATCCAACTTGGGTGTTCTAAACATATTCCTGGGGAGTAATTAACTATACCAATAAAAAGTGCAGTAGCCTATAAATGTGCTTAAATGGGGTTATAGAAGGTAGTACTAATAGAAGGTACTAGAAGAAATGGGGTTATAGAAGGTAGTACTAAAGGAAGGTACTAGAAGAAATGGGGTTATAGAGGGTAGTACTAATAGAAGGTACTAGAAGAAATGGGGTTATAGAGGGTAGTACTAATAGAAGGTACTAGAAGAAATGGGGTTATAGAGGGTAGTACTTATAGAAGGTACTAGAAGAAATGGGGTTATAGAGGGTAGTACTTATAGAAGGTACTAGAAGAAATGGGGTTATAGAAGGTAGTACTAATAGAAGGTACTAGAAGAAAGGGGGTTATAGAAGGTAGTACTAATAGAAGGTACTAGAAGGTAGTAATTCATTTCACATGATGTATAAAAAAAAATGTTGTGTGAGTTACTGTCAATACTGCAGGTACACTGTATGGTCACTGTAAGGATTTCCCTGTTGTGTGCTAGATGAGCCAGCATTTTATAATCATAATTGGTTATTGAGGGAATTAAAAATAGCACATTACAGAAGCACAGGAAGCAATAAACAAACAAACAAACAAACAAACAAACAAACAAACAAACAAACAAACAAACAAATAAATAAATGGAATAATTGGCAGATTTGTAGGTTAGGTGATATTAAAATATTTATGCATTCATATATTCATTAGTATTTACACCAGGAGTCTTAAAACCTGGAGTGAAATTATTTTTCTTGGAGTATAATGTGGACAAAACTGCCGTTCTGTCAGGCACAGAATAAGCCCTAAATATCATTGCATGATTCTCCTCCTTTACACGTACAGTATCAAAGACATGAATAAAAAGTGCTCCATTGTGATCCAGTACCTCTAATGGAATTCACAGCAGGGAGTGGAATTGAACCGCTCCACCGGGGTTGCCATCTATTGGACGGGTGAATGTAAAATAGGGAGAAGGTCAATGACTTTGAGCGAAAGGTGGACTTTTAAGAGGCCAAATGACATGAGAGCATTTTTTTCAGACAAAGCACTCCGACGGCATTTTGTCTCAATCACAGAGACTGCGATAAATAATGTAAAATTCCCAAGTCAGTGTCAGCATTTGCCTAGAAGGCCCAGCATCGGGGAGGGAAAAAAGATGGCAGAATTAAAGAGAAAGGATAAATGGGTTCTCTCCCACTATAAATCCTTTGCCCGTATGTACCACCAGACTGTACAGGCTCTACAGTTGAAATGTAGATGTTCCCGCTTTACATAACCAGGTCACAGTCTCCAGAGGAACCGTAGAATGAGCCAGTTATCGTTATTTTTGTGGTGTGTGTCTGCTCGATCCTCTGCAATGGAACAGTGTTAGATGCAAAAGCACCTCGTAGCCCAGCAATATTACTAACTCACTCTGTCACTCAGAAGAGCTAATAAAATTGATTATAGTACATCTCAGATTAGCGTTTTACTCTGTACAGCTTTGGAAAGAGTCCCACATTATAAATATTTAGGCATCTGGACTGATAATAAATTCACTTTTAAAGTTCATGTTGAAAAAAAACTACTGATGAAACTTGGCTTTCTTTATAGAAATAGAATCTGCTTTCCCATGTCTAGTTGGAAAAGAATAGTTGAAACGGTATTACTTTCTGTCTTGGATTATGGTGATGTAATATATAGACATGCTGCTGTTACCACACTTAGGCCCTCGGATTCTGTTCACCACTCAGCCCTAACGTTTATTAGTGGTGACAGCTGCAATAACACCCACCACTTTATTCTGTAAGGTCGGTTAGTCTTCTCTGACTGAGGGACGTAATAATCATTGGTATCTGTATATCTATAAAACCCTGGTCAGAAAAATACCGTCATATATATAGATAGATAGATAGATAGATAGATAGATAGATAGATAGATAGATAGATAGATAGATAGATAGATAGATAGATAGATAGATAGATAGATAGATAGATAGATAGATAGATACTTTATTTGTCCCTGTGGGGAAATTAATTTGCAGCACAATCACAAGGCATCACAACATCACAAAAGTAATCGATAGACATATTTATACACATAGCCTACTTACTTCGCACCTCACAATAATTTAGGCGTAAAGAAAATCGAGGGAGGAAAAAGCCAGAGCAATAGTTAGGATGGGGGCAACTCCAGCCCAGACCAGCTGGACATCCTTTGTGACCAGGAAGGAGTGGTCAAATATATCACATCTATGTTGCATTGGAACCCTGGTCCACTTTTAACTCACTCCAGTGACTGGCTGGTTCTGCAGGTACCCCGGGCCAGGACTGATCTTGGTTCTTGCTTTTAGTATTAGTGCAGCAGACTCATGGAATCTCTTGCAACGTGACCTAAAATGTAATACTCTTAATACCTCTTGGATGCTTTAGGAATGTTCTCAACAACCGGCCATGACCTTCCTGCAACTGTTTTAACTGATGTTGTTTGTTGATTTGTTGGGTTGTATTTATACGGTTGTTTGTTGATCTTGTATGTTTATTTTCCTTAATGTAATCTCAGCATCATTGTAAATGAGGGTCACCTCAATGATTCCTCAGAGAATTTTGAATAAAGGTTAAATGAAATGAAATATGTAAATGTACTTGGAAAATAAAGTTTCCTTCCTCTCCTGTCAGCCACTCTGCCCCTAGTGGTGGCTCACGTGCATTGCCCTTTGTATAGGACCAGGTCAATGCTTTGTGGGGGGCGTAGATGCTTGCATGTAGCCTTCCATGGGTGGTCTGATGTGTCAGGCTAAGATAACACGAACAGTAATACAATTCGTCTGTTCAACAGACATCTTTTTAAAGTGAGATGTTCGTCATACCGTAACCCGTCACATCTTAAGAGACCTCGAGTTCAGATTCATATTTGAGTTAACAAGAACTCCTGTGTTATGGCAGTGAGTGGTGCTCTGTGTTAAAAGGGAGTGATTCATTTGGAGGGTTGGAGACATTTCAATGCCAGCACACAGGCCCTGTGACTCTTTCAAAGCACCCAGCCTTGTGGGACATCTAAGGGAATGATCTCAACATATCGCACTTGCGCTGCAAATGAATTGGTCCCCAGGTCTCCTGGGCTGTCAGCAACTCACTTTGTATGAGGGCTTCATTCATCAACACATTTTTCCCTGTGAGCAGCAAGTTTTTGGGGGAAAAAAAGATGGAGAGAAAGAAAGAGAGAGAGAGAGAAATGGAGCAGAACTATACCTTTTTGTCTTGTTTAGCCCCGTCCAATTTTTTTCTTTTTTTTTTCTTTTTTTGCATACTGTATATTCAGTCAACACTGGACCTTTCTGGAAACAAATGTCTCCAGCAGCTATAGCGGCAGCTGGTCCACTGTATTTCCCCAGATGAGGTGGGGTGCAGTTGGCCTGGAAACCTTGAAATCAAAGAAATACAGAGTGGGAGGTTGTACAATGAGGCTGTAGATAGCAGTGTGGGATTCTGCTGAGGGTGGGTGTAGAGAGGGGTGGTTCCAGGATGCTCAAATTCACTGTTGATCCCTCTGCAGTTGTCATGGGCTGCTTATCACTTTTCAGGAAATAACTTATTCACCATGAGAAAACAAAGCTGACTAATCAATTAAAACTTGGTTGATAGTGGTGATACACAGCAGTAGTAAGGGCAGTTATACATGGGATTTTGCTTTCAGCTTTTATTTGTAGAAAGCAGTCAACTGCTTTTTTTTTTCTTTCAAATGTCAACACTGTCAATAAAAAGATGTGTTGAAATAACACAAAATGGCACAGGTATTTTACAGGTGTATTGAAAAATAGCGACACAATTTCAATCCAGATTATGTCTTTTGTTTAAACACACCAATTATGTGTTTAGTACGACACATCCTGCTTTATTATTATTTTGTAAGAGTGTACACGTCAAAACATACATGCATTTAAGCCTACACTCGCCTGGCACACTAGACAACCATTTACTCTATGGTGCTTCAGTAGTGACTTTCTTGCTGCCCTACTTCAGAAGCAATTGTGAGGTTAATGGTGATTACACAGCAAAGTCAACTGTCTGGGCCCTGGCTCTTGATGATGTGCCATCCAAACGCTCTGTCTCCAGAGTGCTCTCTTTGAGGGAGGTGATTATTTGCTGTAGAGGTTTGGGAAGTATCGAGCGACTGGATATATCCTCATCCCAAGGTGTTTTGTGGAGATGGGGGGGGGGGTTGGGGCAAGAGCAGGCCAGTGCAGCCCATACAAAAAATTATTTTAGTAAAACCTATAATATTCCTGTGTTTCTTTCCAACACACTGTAGATATTTAACACGGAAATACTGTAGCATATTAATATATAAATATTGTTGTGACTCACCATAGTATTACCACATAAATACTGTCATGACTCTCCATAGTATTACCATATCAATACTGTTGTGACTCACCATAGTATTTCTTTAGTGGAATATTATATATATTTATGGTGGATCACTATAGTATTCCGCTGGCTTTACCACAGAAATGCTATGTTTCTTATATAGTCGCATTCATTCATTCATTCATTCATTCATTCATTCATTCATTCATAGAATTTCTGTAGTAATTGGTGTGTGCGAGAAAAAGTAAAAACAGGGAAACTACAGTTTTGCTATGGTTTAAGGTGCAGTCTGAGGAGAGAATTTTGTTTACATTTGCAGAGCCTGCAATAGTTAAAAAATATATATATTTACTATATATGTAATTCTTACAATTATTCTATCTTATGTTATCATAAATCCAAACAAATTTGGATGTGATGCACTGTGAACCAAATGTAAGTCTAGAATACGCTTGTAAACTAAATTGTGGGCTCTGCCTTTGTAAATAACAACAGTGAAACTGTTACTTTTCAAGTCATTTTCTAGTGTTCAAGGGACCCAGTTTTCCTCTGAAGATAGTTCGTTTATTCAGTTGTGAAAATATACCTTAGAATTTTTGTCACTTCTCTGACTCTCCGAAAACTACACAGTACACTTTTAATTGGGAGAGACTCAAGAGAAAAGAAATCTGTCACAACTTCATGTTTAAACCAAGCTGTATGAACTGGAAACTAAGGAGGAGTAAGTAAGGGAGAAAAATTAAACTACACTCGGAGACCGATGGAGTGTTTTTTTTTATTTTTTTATTTTTTTATTGAAATACTTTATTATCCCGTGGGGAAATTCGGTTTATTGGTACGGTTAAAACCAATGCCTTTCAGCAACATGTCTTTGTCAGGTGCCTTCGTCAGGCTTGACGTCACTGATGAAGGCATGTTGCCGAAATGCATTGGGTTTTTTTTTACGGTCTCCGTCGGTCTCCGAGAGCATAACATGGGAGAGACTGACATATCTGGCACAGACAGATGCTGAGCCTGGGCACGCCTAGCACTGATTTGAGAATGTAGGCTTCAGAGGCGCACACATGGCGGGGCAAAGGTAACAGGGGCCCCCCGGGGAAGGCCGACAGATGGGGGTGGATCAGACATCTCAGATGGCGCGTGGTCTCTCTGGAAGCCGCCCAACACCGGCAGGTCAGAGAGTGAGGTACTGGCTTCCGCGGTTCACACTGATGAGCCTCCATGTTTGACTTCACTTCTTCGTTGGTTTAGAGTTCCTTTTGGTACTTTGGCTGCCTGAACAGTATATAGAGATTAATAGAGTGAGCGCTTATGAAGTATCCTGTTCCTCACAGCACAATGTCATTTGAGTCAGATGATCTTCTTCTACGACGTGTGTAGGGGAAATTGACTGTTCTCACGTGTATACCGCCATCTAGAGGCTAAGATTTACGAGGTTACTGAGGTTACTGATCCCCATCACTCTTTCCACTAAGTGGCTGTCATGCGTAAAGTTCAGTGTTCCAACCACCACTGAATCTCAAATGAGGAAGAAGCAGTGTTGTCTTCTGGGTAAAAAAACAGGTGGACTTTTCTGAATCTGCCTCTAATGGCACAGTAGCTGTGGGAACACTCTGGCTGTAGATAACTGCATGGAGGGTAGAATCGAGGAGAAGTCACCAAAGATGTCACCCGTCATATCGCGTCAAACATTGTCGTATGACACATGCACAGTCACAATTTGGACGAATTTCCATCAATTTGGTCCCCGAACACTCCACCAGCGCAATCTGGGCATGCACCATAACCCCCATCTCCCATTGGATGGCTGACTGGTGACCTCTCCTCGATTCTACCCTCCTTGGATACCTGTAGGAACCCCTCTCTAGCTTCAATCTCTCTGAGATACCAGTACCTCTCGTAATCCTCCTGTGTCCTTTCCAGGTCCAGCCCCCAAAAGTGTGGTAGGTGCAGATTATCACAACACCTAATGTTAGGTCTGATTTTACACTTAAAGCTGCACCGGGTAGTTTTGAGAAGAAACAATTACCTCCACAATAACTAGTTACAAATGCTTGAATGTTGTTTATAATCTCGATGCAAATCCACAAAATCACCCTTTGAAACAAAGTGAGCCAACATGGCGCTTAGAGGATGCTTCTTTGTATGGTAAAGGTGGTGGGAGGGTAGGAGCACCACAGCCAAACAGATCATTTCTAGTTTCAAACAGAGCTCCGGGGATCCAGTTTTTCTATTGTAACCCTTTTATGTATTAGATATATCATACTTTACTTTGACTTTTCAGAGGTTAGTCCCCCCCCAAAAAAACTATCCAGTGCACCTTTAATGAATGGGTGATTGTAAAATATACTGTATGTATATGAAATTCTAAAGACACTACTCCTCACATAATGTCTACAATGGAAGATAATTAGCAAAAGCCACAAGTTCAAATTATGATTAAAACCCATGAAGATAGAGTACAGTAAATATTCCCCATCTACTCTGTGTGTATTGTGAAATAATACACAGGGGAAAAGCATAACCCAGGAATTGCCCCAAGCTTGTGTGTAATAAGAGTTGCAATCCTAGAGATGCTTGTATTATTTATTGAAGTGCTGATGAGGGCTTTGAGCAAATTTTCTTTATTGCCCAACTGGTGCCTTGCAAATCCTTTGCTCTGTGAATTTGGATTTGAGGATTATTGCTCTTGATGGAGTGCTTTCCACAGGGACAAATAACAGTTTTCATTTCAAAATTATGACTATGTTCAATCTGTACTGTGATATATATTTTAATTTGATGTATTTATTACGGTAAAACTTTTCAGAGCCTCGTATTACAGAGTAGAGTGAAGTGAAGTGGAGAACCCTCACATGAGAATATGTGGGTGTTCGATGAATATGTTTGCAACCATGAGTGGTGTCATTACAGGGAAGTCAGCAATAAAGTAGATAATTTGTGATCTAATACTTCACTCAATTTTCTTACTTTTTGTCTTTTTTCACTGCTAGACAAGAATGGAATGAAATGTCAAAATTTTAATTAAATGTCAGACTGTAGTGAAACACACTATAAAACGCAATGGAAAAGTATGCAGGTCGGGTTAAATCTGCAATAATGAATATGGCTGTTAACAATCTCAACACAGAATCGAAGATTCTCTTCCCTACGTCTCTCATTTTCCCCGATTGTCGTCTAAACCAGAGCATCTGTCTGCATCCTATCAGCATCGAGTGGGAGAGGGGAGGGAAGGGTAGCCCACACTATACACACACACACACACACACACACACACACACACACACATATGCTCACTCACTCACACATGCACATACACACACACACACACACGCTCACTCAAACACACACACACACACACACACACACACTCACACACACACAGTGAGAGAGAGAGAGAGAGAGGGAGAGAGATTTAGAGAGGGGTATTTGTGCGTCTACACCGGTACATACTGTACAAACAAATGATAAACAGCCCTGAGGTTTTCCATTGGGACTTTATTCACCACAACATAGAATATGATCCATCCATCACCTACCTCACAGTTCACAACCTCGCCAGAGTCGCTGAGATCAAAAACAACCCCCCCGTCCATTTGTAACCACAAGGGAGCTGAGAGCTTCACGTCTGCAGGCGGCTCTACATCACAGGGTATCTTGGCGAGAAACTGACAGTCCCTCAAAGAGACTTTTTTTTTTATTTTATTTTTTTTTAAACGCCACCCTTTGCGTTTAAAATTGGTCTTACACTTAAATTCAAAGGACTCCACAGTGAGCACAATGCCTCCACATCGAGTAAACACATTAGGCCGTGTTCACACATGCACGTTGAAAACATCGCTGCTAGCGCATCCGGGCGTATCACTCTCCACTGACTAGGATGACATTTAAAAAGAAAACAACTGTATTTGCGGCACAGTAGGCTACACACTGCATGCGTGAAGTTGTGTACTGCGCTAGCAGCAGCACCAAAAAATCAAAACTAGTTTGATCTTTAAAGAATTTCAGACTGTTGTGCCTCTTAACACAGCTTATAACCAAATAAGTTGCAGACAGATGACAAGAAAATCGAGACAGTTGGTCGGGAGTGATTGTTTTCTTTGGTAATTCTAACAGTTTTTTTTTTTCTTCTCCACCTATGGCACTCTGTGCTGCGCAAGCAGCAATGTTTTCAAAGCAAACGTGAGCAAAGCCTTAGTCTTCATAACATGATATGATATCAATCTTTCACTATCCAGCCCGATTCAAATGAACAACGTGGAATAGTGATTTTGTGCATGCACAATGAATACACGATGATGACGAGGAGAGGGTGAGTGGGTGACGTTAGTGTCCCAAATGGCGCAGTGGCACGCAGCCTCAGGATAGAAGTGGATCATATATATTTACCTGCCCCAAATCCTCATCGCAAACCTCTTGGGCGAGTGATGCCAAACTTGATATGAGTACAGAATTTCGAGAGTTGGATGGTGGAATCCACATAATAATAATCCATAATTTACAGTGGTGCATTGATCAGAAAGCAGTGAACAGTTCAGCAGCACAGATACATCACATATCCACAAGAAATAAATCCACACCTGGTTACTGTTATAAGACTGCATGTGAAACTTTAGTAGTCAGTATAAACAGGTTTGATGAAACACACGGATCCGAGGGTTCCCTGCCCTCTTCGAAAACAACACATTTTGTAGTTTACAAAGTTCTTGTTGGATTAAATCCAAGAAAAGTAACATTCAAACTTTTGTCGCCTTTTTCCCCCCCCACACTTAAGCGTGTAATGCTTCACTACCCCTTCCCCTGTCTCCCATACACTATGAAACGGGTGCACATGTCTTTAGGCTAGGGCAGCATCCGCGGTCCTTGTCTTCCCAAATGTTCAGACTGCCCCCCCCGGTAAGACAGTAAGACAGTAAGAAATGCTTGATGTGCATTTTCACATTGCTGTCGAGCCCCGCCCCCTCCCCC
>OMKL01002038.1:3161-13770 GCA_900302295.1 Parasudis fraserbrunneri
GAGGGATAGGGTGGAAATCACTGCAGTGAAAATGGCTGTGCAGTGTAAGAGGGGCCTGATTGCATTGGGGCAGCATACGAGGGGGAGAGACATGCTCGGCCCAATCAGGGCGACGTGGGGGAAAAAGTGCCCTTATCAGGGAGTAATGGCCCACTTGACAATCACACAGCCACAAAACTGCTCTATTTAACGCTGATTGCAAAGACTGCTGGCCCCCCCATCCCCAAACCGCATGACTCCCCTAGATCTTCCAGCCACCCCCCAGATTACAGCCAAGCCCCTCTCCTGAAAGGAATTTATAATCACCCCACATCTATTTGGGGGCTAATTGATATTTTAAGACTTATATTAGTCATTTCATGCTGGTAAAATGTCTGCCTTGATTACACTGTTTATTATTGGCATTGAAGGCATTCATGCACATACTATCTCTCTCAATTCCACCAGCTTGACTAGAAGGGAATGTTAAAAAGCTTTCCGTATACCTGTCGGATGTGTCTGTCTGTCTGTCTGCCTGTCTGTCTCTTTCTGTCAGTCAGTCAGTCAGTCTGTCGGTAATATATCAACATGTCCATTGGTCACTCTCATAAGGACTTGATGTGTCTTTTGAAAATTTCAGGAGAATTCTGCACTCAGAATTATGACAAGCATATAGCTGATTCAATATATGTGGGACACATAGGCGATGAAGTGTTTAATTATGCTGACTCAACTGAATTACACACTCTGTAAATCAATTACTATTTTCTTCTGTGTTTTTTGTAATAATTTTTTTTTTTAGAACATGTTCTAAACAAATGCCATTTTAAGAATCACAAATCATCAAACATCAAATTATTTCCATAATAAAGATACAGCACGATACCTTGACATGGCACCAAATCACTAATGATGCATCAAATCATTGTCAGACAGAAGACCACATCCTCTTTATGTCCTTGATTTTGTCCCTAAGGGGAATTAGAGATGTGACTGTTTATATTCTGTAATTTGTCTTCAATACCTGAAACTAAAATATATCCCTGTTTTTCAATGTGCAAATAATTAATCAATACAATATTAATTGTTTGGGCATATAATTCAAAGGATAATTGTGTAAAATTTCAGAATCTGTGTTCAAACAATGAGTTTACTAATCTGGCCCATTCAAATTTCCCATTAGACTGTTAATTGGAGAACATGTGTTTAAACACTACAATGACCGGAATTCCATAACTACTAGAAAGGCCATAACAGTCATTCTGACTGCTCACACATTACTGGCATATAATTTCCATAATGAATATAAATCGAAAAATTTATGGATTTGTTATGTTAGGATACGTTATAAGAAACATCAGGACAGCTGTATGATTCTTATTAATTTTATAGTTTATTAATTAATTCAGAATAACACAACCTGCTTACCTTAAAAGGAAAAGATACAAATTCGCTATCAAGTGCTTTTGTTGTGAGATTTTTTTATAGGCTACTATAGTACATATGATATTATATACTATCTACTATTTATAGTACCAACAACACCTTATCACCTTTGGACCAAAAAATACCTTCAGGGTGACAGCGCACTCCTATGCAGAGCTGCCTCTATACCTGTACGTGACATAGCAAAAGAAATGGTTGACAGTGGAATGTTGTTCAACTCTCTGTATAGCAGTATGGGGTGACACACAGTTTACCAGCTGTCCAATCAAAGGTATTCTTGGTAGATATATACTATAATATAATAGGCAAATAATATACTATCTTTAGTACCAACAATATCTTTGGTGGAACAGGAGATACACTTTGAGCAATTTTTCTCAGTTTCACAACTTGTGCAGTTACCGGTACTGCTGCCTTTGTGGAGCAGAGCAAACTGCCTATTGAGATCATTCAGTTAGCTAATATTTAGGCTATTTGATGTTTTAGGCTAGAAAGTATCCTTTCTCCCTTGGTTTTAGAAACCAGAAGCGACTGTTGACACAAACACTGGGATGACACACGTATGGGGTCAAAATGACCTCTATGGCTTTTCTAGGTAGAAATACTCAGAACTGTTTTGTGCTTTGTAAATTTAATCTAAAAACGATGTTAGACTAAAATATACACATATTAGGAAAAGTCAAGGACCTGTACCCACGTGGCTTTTATTTCAGCAAAGCTATTACGTTTCTAAATACATGAACAGTCAAAGTGTTAAGTATGATAATGGAGAGAGAAAGGTGGACTGTTGCTATGAGGGGAGCATTTGCCTCAGCGTAAACCAGTGGTCACCGTCTGTTGACCATAGGTTATTGGGCTACCTTATTCATGGCTTGTATTGGGGACAAACAGGAATCCTACTCCTGTATTCATAAAGTATCTTCATCAAGTAACTTAGAATAGGAACATTGGTCTGGCCTTATCAGTTGGCCTTCTAAGGGATAGTGAAATACATATGGCCATGTGATGTGATCACTGACTCTAGACCGGTACTCTTATTTAATGCAACTGGATAAATGCATGACACCTGAGTGAAGAAAAGGGCAGGAAGAATTGCCACCAACTCCGCTCACACAGACAACCTGCCTGTTCCAATACCTTCCAGAACCAGTCGGACAGTCGTTCCAAGACCAAGACCACCTGTCACCTCGACAGCTTCTTCGTAAGAGCTGTCACCCTGCTAAAAACACACACACACACACACACACACACACACACACACAACAATCTTTGGACTCTTACTCACCATGATAGTGGTACCTGTAAACCTACTGCTGCTGCTGATTATTACCAAACGACGTATTACCCTGTTCTACTATGCTAATATTTATTGTGTGCATTTCATCCTATTCCTTACTACACACTTTCTATACAGGTGTAATCATGCAGTATGAAATCCTGTCAGAATTACTGATGTACACAATATTAGTGTATAAATGTGGAGCATTATGTTTAGTCTACTGTCTCTTTGCTCCATACGAGGTCCTGTTGTCCTTCTACCATGTGTGCCAGTATGTGCTGTGTTGTCAATATGTGCCTGCACCAATACCACCAAGACAAATTCCTGTACATTTATTGTATTATTTGGCAAATAGTGATTTTGATTTGTCACGTATTCCAGGAAGTATTACATACAGCTGAGTGAAATGATGAAAATGAAAAAACAAACAAACAAATATATATATATATATATATATATATATATATATATATGTGTGTGTGTATCAAGGCCATTTATTGTATTTTTTCATGTTATCATTCACTATATAGCTGATATATTTAATACTTACATGTATACTTATATGTAACATCATAATGACATCACACATTCCAACTGTTTGAACAAGACAGTTTTGGGATATGTGTGAAATTATGGGCACAATAAATCAGTTTTATTTTTTGGTGGAGTGTTCCTTTAATGCAGGTTATATGTATGGTACAAACTAGCCTGAAACAGCTATTCAACAGCTACGTTTGATGAAATAAAAAAAGATTGCACATGTGATGCATCCTCATCAGATTTTATATTCCATCATGCTTGACAACAGACAAATCCTGTTCCACCTTTGTAGGCCTACTTTATTAACACCTACATTGAATCTTCACCAAGACTTCCATAAACTACATTTATGAGGATGATGAGTTCAACTGAAGCCCCCTGTTCAGCTTGGTTTTCTTTACCCAGGGTAAGTTCACTGAGCACGGATGCTCTTTTTCAGCAATGCTCTGCTTCACAGAATGTTACATACATTCATACCTGGGAGCGGCCCAGTACAACCACAGTCTGACACTGTTGGCCACTAAGCAACTCCCCGCCCAGTTTCTTCCTGCCGGGCTATCAAACAGGCGACCTTCTGGTCACAAGCCTGCTGTCTCCAACCTTTAGGCCACCACTGCCCCGTAACTCTGGTTTGAGTGGAATTCTGAAAACAAGAACTTCCCTTGGCAGAGCAGTCTGGAGGTCTCTCCCATTGGAAGAGGCTTTTAGAAACTCACCTGTGGTGTCTTGAAAGAAAGAAAGAAAGAAAGAAAGAAAGAAAGAAAGAAAAACATGGGGATGAAGCCATTTCTTTATTATTATTATTATTATTATTATTATTATTATTATTATTATTTCAAATTAATTGAGTGTTCTTGCTACAGGGACAGTACAACAGCTAATGTTCTAAATGTATTCCATATTGTATTATATAATTTGTTTCTATTTGACATTTTGAAAATAACTGTGCAAGGGACAAATAAAGTTCCATAAAATGAAAGCTAACTGAAAATAATGCAAATAGGTCTGTAATTGTAATGATGGTCTTGGCCTCATAAAGTCAGAGCCCCACTCATTGCCTAGCAGCCCCAGATTTTACATCCCAGTTAGATCACCGATTGGTGGGTTCTCTTTCTGATTTCCAGGTTTAGGAGAGCGTGGTGTATGTTCACACTCTTTTATCATTCATCCCAGGTAGGCCTGCAAAAAGCCCTGCAATTCGATAGTGTGACGTATTTTACGTGTTCCTTCGTGGCGCCACTCATGTTGAAAACACAGTCCAAATAGTTGTTCTCCGGTGTGATCCTTGGGCAAAATAATGTCGACGTGCCAAACAAATTTCCTACAGCCTGACACTATGCCTGCAAACGACTAATTGCCCTTTGCCCCTTGCCTCATGATTACTCACCAGATTAGCCTGCGAGGGGCACGAGGCTCCCCACTGAGCCTGTCTATATTGGCATATTTAGAAAGAACCATGGCGCTGTCTACTGGTCAACTGTAGCACTACGAGTCAACCAGCCAGTCTACCAAAACATCTGCTTCATGGGCTTAGTAGTTTATACAGTACAGTTATAGTATTTAAATTAGATTTACATCAAACGTTTGAGGGCGAGGGGTGGCAGTAAATCTGAAAAGTGACATAAAACACAAGGCTGAAGAGTTATCTCTCTAGTATCTGCCCAATTATTAAAAAAACAACAACAACAACAACAAAAAAACAACGTGCATATTGTCTCTGTTTAGGCCTATTTCAAATTAGATATAGCCTATTAACCAAAATCATTCATTAGCCTAGAGATTGTGGGGTTTTCTGGCCAAAAAAAAGGGGAAAAGGCCTTATGTCCACAAGGGGGCCACATAGGATTCTAGAGCAGAAAAGTGGAGAGACAATTACTTAAGCTCGTCATTTCGGTTTTTTTTGTTTTGTTTTTTTACAGGTCTATACATTTAGCTCAGAATAGGCTGTCAGTGGCAACCTAGAAATTATCTGAAAGTGACTTGGAATTTTCCAAACTAACCTAGCCTATGTCGACCATATGTTTGTAAAAAAAATAAAAATAACAATAAAAAATAAAAAATAAATAGGAGGGGGCATTAATTAGGCCTATAATTAACCACAGATGATAGACGTGTGCAAATTGTGAACGTATAAAAAGGATACTTTTGGAGGAAAGCATTTTTTTTTTATTTAGGTGAAAACTGACCTCCCTCGTAGCATCGTCACATGACCTCCCATAGCAACGGTGAATGTCATCAGTTCCGCTTTGATAGAAGTGCTGCGAGTGCAGCCTCTATGGAACAGCTGATGGGATACGGGCACACATAATAACTCGGGATCTTCTGTCGTCCGCTTTCCATATAGGACAGGTCTACCTGGCGAGGGCTGAGGAAGACCGACAGGTTTTATATTGATCAGGAATTAGATGCTGCAAGGTGAAATCATGAGTCACCTCAACCCAGGGTAGGTGCCATTTATTGTCTTCAGGAGCTTAGAATAAACATAATGGTGTAGGCTATGTGCATGCGTTTTATTTTTGTAGTTATTATTATTATTATTATTATTATTATTATTATTATTATTATTATTATTATTATTATTATTATTTTAAACATTATTCACATAGATGGGTTTCTTTGCAATGTCATGGCAGAGATCTGCACACAGGCATAAAGCCTGGGTGCACATTATGACAAAGTCCAAAAACATTTTTGTGTAGTAAATTGCACAAATCTATTCGTGTACTGGAACAAAGGGTGGCTCTGACAACAGCTCATCTTCACGGAGAACTAATTCTTAGGACAATCGGCAGGGTTTGAGCCAATTAAGCTACCAATAGAAAAGACATGTAAATTAATCACAAACATTATTCATGTACTAACAAGATTTACAAATTAAATATTGTTTTCCCTGATCACGCTCCTGCATTAGCTGTGACTTACCAACACTGTTTATTGTGCCCTGGCTATGTGCACGCATAGTGACGTTGGTTAACACCCTTCTACACCCTTTTATATGACCTAGGACAATTGGGTTAGACTTCTGAACTAAATGCAAGTCAACCCAACAGCCTTAGTGAGCTAACTCAGAAGTTGAAATGAACACCAGCCTCCAGACAAATCCTGGTGTATTTAGGCTGCTGGTAGGTATGTCAGTATTTCCATTTGGCAGGTATCCGGCTTGTATATCATCAGTCTTTCCTAAAAAGTATTTTTGCAGTTAAGAGATTGATTTAGCTGGTAAAACTTTTAATCAATTTGGGACTGTGTTCAATTGATTAAAAACTTAGTCTCATGCCCTGAACAAATTACAGTATGCTCGACTGACAAAAATTAAAAATTCATCCTTTCCTTTGTGAACTGGGGTAAGTTAGACTGCAGGGTGCAATTTTCACACTGTCACTGTTGTGAAACCCATAGACAATTGTCTACGCTTTTTGGAGATACAAGCTTTTCATTAGACAAATCGTAAGTTGAAACCGTATTGCAACGCATTGTGTTTCAATATCAGAACATTATAGCCTTCTGAACACCCTCCATTGCCAAGGGGTTCTGATAAACGAGGTTCCACTGTACAATTCAATAAAACAGCACAATACAGTGTGGTATATTAAAGAAGATATGAGTTGCTTTTGTAGAAACCCCTACTGTGCCTAAAGGAAGATACAGCAGGTTGTCATAGGTTTGAATTGTTGCAATTGTTTTGCACATATTTGTACATATTTTATGCTTTACATACATAATGTATATATTTCACCATTGTATATGAAACATGTTAAATGAGTTAAAGCTATATGAGTTAAAGGTGGAGAAATTCTAACACTGGGAGATATGATAAGTAGAACCTAATATGTTTTGAACTGGAAGCGAATGTAATTTTGTATGTTTTTATCTTTGTTTTATTTGCCATTTATGTTTTTTTTTTAATGTCCTTGTACATTTGGGTATGCGGTATCATTGTTTTCTAGTTGAAATATCCACTAAGTGCCTCTTGTGCATTGCTGTGTGTGCAGTTGTGATAGACATGCATTACAGTACCTCAAATGACATTTAAAGGTTTCTTTTTCATTTCATTTCATTTTATTCAGAAAGGTTTTTTTTTTCTTTCAGAGAAATGAGCTGTGCTCTCAGTTTCTAAAGCCTCAATCCACGATTTGAAGGAACAAAATGTCTCAAGAGTCACATTCACACAATGACAATCAATCTTTATCTTTCCTCCTGGCGGGGGACATCTCGTCAGTGCAGTGGTGTAGTTATGCGAAGGCAAACACAGTATCCGTCTCATTCTCTGAAAATGAAGTGTGTAGCCATGTATCAACCTGGTTACCACTGAAAATGGTAGGTGGGGTCACAGTGTGGTTGATCATCTCCCCCTGCCCAAAATGGCTGCTCCACCTGTTCAAGCTAATAAGTTATTTAAAAACAAAGCTCAAGGTCAACCTTCGTAAGGAGACGTAGAATATGAGCTTTTTCTTCATTCCGAATTCTCTGTTAGAGAGTATCTAAAAAAAAAAAAGAAGTAAAAAGAAAGAAATAATAATTCTACACAGGTTCTGGAAGAACAGCCTCTGGTCTGATGTTGCTCTGGGGCAGATGACAAGATCAGTGACATGATATAACCACCTCTCCTGGTATACTTACTGGCCATAGATTACACACCACAGACACAAAACTCACCAAGAACATGAACTAATTAACTACACGGTGACTTTGGATTTTGCAAAAAAAAGTCCCGCACACTGTCTGACTTGCAGTAATACATTTCTTTGGGACGTTTTGGTGCTAGACCTTCATCAGGCAAAGTTTTTGTCATGGAATAGATGTGCAAAGTGTTTTACCTGGACATGGTTGGTCATGACGCTGTTCCTCAAAATTGCATGTTGTGGCTTTAATGCTGTGTTGAAGAGGTTGTTCTTGTATTAGTGTTTAAAAGGCGCGGTTGAAAAGGGGATTACTTGGTTCTTCAGAAGGAAGACAGAGAGAGGGAATATTTTCAATAAAAGAAAAGAAAATCTCTGTCAATAGTTTTCCCTAGGTTTCTACAAAACTGCAGGAGCTTTCAGACAAGTGCGTGTGTGTGTGTATGTGTGTGTGTGTGTCTGTGTGTGTGTGTGTGTGTGTGTGTGTGTGTGAGTGAGTGTGTGTGCGTGCGTGTGTGTGCATGTGTCTATGCGCGTCAGAGTGTTTCTTCATTTCTTTGGCTCAGACAGACACAATAAACCAATGCTAATACATCTGCGGTCAGTCAGTCTCAGTCTTTGAAGTCAAGGACGTCTCAAGATCATCCTTTCTCTCTCAATCATTCTTTATTCTCCTCTTCCAGGAGAGGCGCAAGAACCTACACATTTTAAATGGATGTCACCTTTAAAAAAGAAAAGAAAAAAAACATGTTTACAAAGTCTACCTGTGGTTTGGGACAACACATCTTTTATAGCTAATGGGGTAAGAAAAAGTCAGTTACTCTCAGAAGATGATGGACATTTTTAAAAATGTTCTTCATTGGTATCACAACCAACACATTATTGTACCAATAAAGCACATTTTTAAGAACAGCTATTCGTCTCCAAAAGTAGCTGAATAAACTACACAGCAGGCAGGCATGGGTTGCTGCAGGCTCCCTTTGTGGTGCTTGAGTGCCCGTAGACCCAAGAATCGCCATGAGCTTATGAACCATAAAATATGTGTCACCACACTAATTATCTTTAAAAGTATAATCTGTAATGCTGTCAAACAGTGACCTCTAGGCAAAAGAGCCCTGCTTGGTATTGTGCTTTGTTTACTTTTTTGTTTTGGTCTGGCGTGTGGGTTGGAGTTTAGTAACTTATTATACTGTGAATTTCTCCAGACCTCTCTTTGTAGAGCCTGAGGTGTGGCCAGCTGTAGCAACCCCTCACCGATACCCACTGAAATCCAATACCTTGAACTTTAACATGTTTTGATTAAATCTTTTCAATGTGAAATAATCTACTGTATGTACCTGGAGCTTCAACAATGGTACCCACAGCTGTTTTTCTTAGTTGATGTCATAATCAACAACAACAAAGTCATGAAAATGACTAAATCCATTTCCCTCTCCACTTGAATTCCAGTCTACTTTATACACACTGGGCCTCAATAATCAAACACAAACATTTGTTCAGAAAGCTTTTTAAATATGCACTATCAAACTAATTTCCAATTAAAATTGGATTGTAATTAGTCCTTGGAAACAGTTGGCATGCATATTTGTGGTTTAAATCAACTGTGGCCCAACTTTCAACCTCTTACACATGTGGACATATTGATAAATGAGGCCCATTGAGGGGAACTGACAAATATGGGGGCTGCATGGTCAAGACAGTGGGACGGTTGGTCATGGAACTTTGTTCATCGCCTGTGTTCCAGCCAGTGAGACTGTGTTGTCTGGCCTATAGAGCAGCTCCGTCTTAGGGGCCAAGGGGTTTGATTAATGGCTGTGACATTTTCAGTATGGTCTCTCTATGTCTGTAACCTTTTCCGTTAAGCAAAAGAGAAAACACACAAAGAGGATGAACTGCCCTTTCACCTTTAAAAGAAAAGCACACACTGATATGTGGGTGGCCCATGATTACCCACTCTGCTGTCCTCTCGTCCTTACGACCCGAGGTCCTCTCTTTCTCTTCTTTCATTAACATGCAATGAAAACAGATAGCGGAGTGCTTTTCTGTCCATAAAAGCTCTTTTTAAACAAATTCAAACCCGTTGTTGACCCTGGGGAACTACATTAACTATTTATCAAGAGCCCGGGGTTGCACTGAGTTGTGGAAATAATTGCCTATCATCACAAAGCTCCAATGGCCCTCTCCATTATGTGTACCGTGTAAGAGTATTGATGTTTGCTGCTTGTGGATAAGCACACAATACTCTTCAGATGGAAGTGTCATTTCCAACATATCAGGGAATGTAGTTTGGGACAGTAGATGGAAAGATAGATAGATAGATAGATAGATACCCTAGATAGATCGATATAGATAGATAGATAGATAGATAGATAGATAGATAGATAGATAGATAGATAGATAGATAGATACAATAGATAGATAGATAGATAGATAGATAGATAGATAGATAGATAGATAGATAGATAGATAGATACCCTAGATAGATAGATAGATAGATAGATAGATAGATAGATAGATAGATAGATACCCTAGATAGATAGATAGATAGATAGATAGATAGATACCCTAGATATATACATATAGATATATAGATAGATCGATAGATAGATCGATCGATAGATAGATAGATAGATACCCTAGACAGATAGATAGATAGATAGATAGATAGATAGATAGATAGATACATAGACCCAAGTGATTGGGAGGATTAAACAGTTTATGGAAGTGCCAATCAAGACCAAGTAAA
>OMKL01002070.1:8283-19246 GCA_900302295.1 Parasudis fraserbrunneri
GGGGGGGGGGGTTGGAATAACAGCACAAATCAATACAGGCCGTCTGGCTCTCTCCATCATACTCAAAGAGTCAGAGCCTGCCTGTGTGTCTTCTATGTGTGCAGGTCGGAGACACTTGAGTCAAGTCTAGCTGTGACTCATCGTTTACGCGCTTATCAAACGTCACTCGAACAGGAGAGGGAGCAAAGCAGAACGGCTCAATTCACTCAGAACCACCGGTCATCCACTAACACTGCATTAGTCGATGTCAAAACACAACCCTTCAGCAGGGAGGATGGAGATGAGGTTAAAAGACTGAGTAATATCGAGGAAGTTCATTATTCTTAACTTAAACTGCACTTAGTATGGTAATAATGGCTTCATAATATTCAGGCAAGTCCGGCTGTGTAGCACTGGGCTACTCTGTATTTCTTTTCTTCACTTATTTAAAGAGCCCATGAAATGAAAAATGTTTTTCCTCAATTTGACCTCTTTTGTCTGCACCTAGTTCTTATCCATTTATCACTATGTGCCAAAAAATTCACAAAAATAATTTCCTTTTCATTTTCATCCAATCCATTATTGTCTCTTCCTGGAAAAAGTGCCTAATCCGTGAGCTGCGTTACTCTGCACTTGAGGACGAACACACACAAAAAAAACTGTCCAATACGATTCGTTTTTGAACCCCATTGCTCCCCATCTTTAGAAATATTGTAAATGTGTGGGCACTTTCGGATGTCAATCAATTGACCCACCAACCCACCCCAAAGGTCTGTTGCATTCAGAAATGCGTCAAATCATGGAAGCTCGCAATGCCGTAAATGCAGTTTCCACAGATCTTTAAGTAGGCAAGTTGACTAACAATGCATGTGTAACTTATTTATTTACAGAAACAGCTAGGAGAATAGTTGCAGGTGATGGGTTACACACATGCACAGACTCACATTTGAGAGCTTCTCAGCACAATTGCAGTCTACTCTTTGCCACTTAACAGCTGGTTTGCTGCCATTTCAGAGCAAGGAGAGCTATTATTATTCACAATGAAGAGCCTGGTAGATATGGGCATAGCCAGGCACTTGCTTGTTGGATGAGCATATCAAATGTTGATTTGGTGCAGATGCATGATGGATATGTTCTGAGTCCATGTGAAAAGTTAGCTAGCTTCTGGTCAGAGCTGACAGTCTGCCAACATGTAGAATCGGCTGTCAGGGGGTGAAAAACGTCCCCCCATGTAGATCAGGTGAGGCAGACAAACTGCCTCCACACTTCTCCAGACCAGTTATCGATAGCAGTCTAGGCAGTGTATTTTCTGCTTAACCACTCACTCTAGCCAACCTACGAAAGGTGACGGAGGATAGGATAGGGTAGCCATGTTCAATACCACAGCCCCCATTCTGGCATCCCAAAAGCCTGACAGTGACTCTTGGTGATATCACCAATGCATTTCTCCACATAGAAGGATTACGGCAATGTAGGTCAGCAAATCAACAGCTCTTCTCAACTAGGTCATCGCCTTCTCTTTCTCTCTCCCATACATACCAATGTAAAATCTATCAGTTCCAGTGGCTCCTGAAACAATCAGGCAGCTGTGACGTGCCAATCAGCACCAGAGGTTTATCTGGAGCTGGAGGTGACTAAATAAAAACCACCTAATTCAGAGGCTGCAGCAGCTAAAAGCTGGCAGAGGCTTTCAAGTTTTGGACTTTGACGGAGGAACATAGATTTCTAAAATAAATAAATAAATAAATGGGACTAATAATAATAATAATAAATAAAAATAACTTTCAAGTCCTCTTCTATTTGGTTGAGATGTATTATATTCCCAGATGTAGGCCCAACAGTATTTGTAAATAGTATACTATAGTTCAGAAAATTTGCTTTCTTGTTATCTGTTCAGTATACTTATTTGAGATTGACAACTTATCTGACACAATCTAAACTGTGTTGAATAAATCCTGTTGCAGTAAACCCCACCCATCTGGACCAACTAAGAATCATCTACAAATACTAATGAGAGACTGTATTAAGTATGGTTGCCCCAATCAATGATGTCACTCAGTCCTCTTAATCTACCCCACAATGCAAAGCATTCCGCATACATCCTCTTTTGCTGTTCGCTAGCGTTAGCACTAACATTCGCTATCAAAACTTTTAGCTAATGTCAGCTACCAAATGTTGCAGCTAACGCTAGCTACAGTTAACCAAAGACAAAAGATATTTGATTAACACTAACTTATGTTAGCTGTAACATTTGCAACTCTAATGTTTAGTAGCAAATGTATGCCAACAGCCAAAGAGGATACTAGATGCTTTGCATAGTGGTATAGATGGACCATTTTTGATGGCTTCACACATGGGGGCAGCCATACTTAATACAGTCCCCATTGGCCCAGGACTGTAGATTAAACAGTATGTATGTAAGCTGGAGCCATCTCCTCACCCTCCAGAGGTAGTCCAGGCCTATGAGCTCCAGGTCGTCCATCATGTAGGCCCTGCGTTTGGCCACCAGTTTGCCCTCCCTGCAGTTGACAGCCTTGAAGAACCTCTCAAAGCACTTCATGCCATTCTCCGTCAGCAGAGACGGGTCCAGCTGCAGAACATTGTTCTCAAAGAAATCCTTGTTGATGTCTGGGTCCAGGTCTGGCTCATCGCCCATCAGCTTGGAGTACCTGTTGGGAGTGATCAAAGGAAACACTTAGTACTGATTGATCATTTCACCCGGATTGATTCAGTAGGAATTAAGAGACTGCAATGGATGGCAAAACTCGACAGTACCATTTGAAGCAGGCCTCGCGGTCACAGAGATACACTGCATTCTCAGCCAGGCACTTCCAGATCTGCTTGGCCTGTGGGGCACACAGCCACAACTGGCCGTCCTTCAGCAGGAACCTGACACAGATACAAAGCAAACAACCATTCTTCTTAATCATACTCACGAGTTATTTCCACTTCTTTGTATTATGACTTAGGAGCACCTTGTCCAATCTGACAGACATAACGGTCATAATACATGAGTGATATAAGAACCAAGAGTGGGTAACTGCTGTTAAGACTAGCACATTGCTTCAACACCTTTACTCTATTGGATAGCGAAGGTTCCAATGTACCTCAGGAAGTTGAGCCGTTCCTGGACTTCCTGGACGTGGCTGTAGCGGCTCCCTGTCCTCACCGTCTGAGGGTCAAACTCTGCCTGTTCCGCTGTACAAACACGTACAGTCATAGGCCGGTCAGATCAATGGCACGCAATGCACAGGCCTTATATAAGCAACCTACAGTCATACCCGAGGTAGACGTTGAAATGTCAGGTCAATACTTTGGGATGACCCGGGCCTGTATTTACATCTGAGCCTACCTTTGGAGAACTGCCTCATGGTCTCCATGTAGGCAGACAGGTTCTCAGCCACCAGGGTGACCAGAGCGTGGTTGTGCTGCAGCTGGTTGATCAGGTCGTGACGGTAGAAGACGTGAGGGCTCCGCTGGGTTTGACTGGAGCAAGAGGAGGGCACACATAGGTGGATGGAGAGAAGGAGAAACACGGAGACAGCAAGACAGAGAGTGAGAGAGACACAGAGAGAGCGAGAGAGAAAGAAAAAGAAAGAGAGGGAAGTCAGCATCTATGATGAAAATGGTAAGCTTGCCATGACCTATTATTTGTATATTTTGTATCTCTGATGAAACAAACCTGATCGTGATTTACTTGCTGAATCTAAAGCATGAGGAAAGCAGTGCTTACATCCTTTGTGTATGTGTGTGTGTGTGTATATATATATATGCGTGCTTGTGGTATGTTTAGCAGCATAACAGCAAAAGAATTTCAGTCATAAATCGGAGGATATTTCCTGTGTATTTTCATGTGATGTTCAGACGGTTCTTTGCAAGTAAAACCAGGTGAAAACAGACTGCATGGTTTAGTTCTTTTCATTTGGTGAATGGAGTTATAGGGGCAACCGCAACATGTTTCAGAATGTTTAGTCAAATCACAACATCTATAAAAAGGATGTTCCGTTTTGTGCTGAAACAATGGTTGCCCCTAGGACCCCCCATTCCCAATTGGTCCACCCATACTGAAAATGTTATGCATGGTATTGTAATAGGTGCTTTGGATAAAGGGGTACACCAAATGGGATATGTTATGTTATTTAGCATGAGCTTAATTCTTCTGACGAACTGTGTGATAATCACCAGAAAACAAAGTATGCAATCCAGTTAGACTACAAGCCAAAGAGCCATCTGAACACCACATGAAAAAAAGCTGCTGTGTTTGAGAAATGTGAGTAAGCGTGCCCAAGAGATGCCCTCAAAATGTTGCCCTCGATGATTGGAGCTGAAAGGAGCTGACACAGAGGAGAATGGGACTCCATCTCAAAGGCTCTCCTCACTATAGATACACCTCTCTGGATCACAGGGTTGTGTGTGCACTACGAGGATTTTGTGTCATTTGAGATTAAGCCCAAGAAAGGATTACTAAAGCAGATTCATGATAGAAGTTGACATTACATATGTTGTAAAAACATCTGGATAATAAATTTACACTATGAAGAAAGTTATAAGCCCCAAATTAACTCTGCACTTACCCCGCTACATTGGTTTGTATGTTAATTGGCATTTTCTTTCTGAAAAACAACAGGCATGTATGCTACATATTTGCTATATTCAGTAGGAAAGCACCACTTCAATTTAATCAGAATGATTTAAAATCGTTAATTAGTATTCTGAGATGAGTCTGAGCCTTAGAATGCTATAATAACTTACACAAGCTTGAACATGGTGGAACTGGATGGGAAGCTCGTTTAGACAGAATGACAAAAATGCTAGCTTATGAAGAATTAGCATGCTTCAGCTCCTCTCAAAATGTGATTAAAATGCCAGGGACATCAGTGGGTTATATATGTGAACTAGAAGAATGAACTCAGTATCATGCTGACCTACGCCAAGGCCTAATAATCTCCCACTTTGCCATTACTTTCACATGCAACATTTTACTGGGTAGATGACAGAAACAAGAGTTGCCGATATTGACAGTCTCAACAGACCCATACTATAAATCCATATGGTGGCACTAGAGGAAAGGTCACAGGGGTCACCAAAGCCAACAGGTTTGTTCTCTAGGGATCATGAATATTCACTGAAAATTTCGTAACTGTACAATTTACGGGTCAGGTGATACGCTCAAAATGGAAAGTTTGGCCTGATGGGGTCACCACAGTCAATGGCTTTCTTCTGGATGTGCACAGCAAATTTGATGGCAATGCAGCCATTATTTTTGGAGATATCTTGTTCTCAGTTTGGCCCGATGGTGGCACTAGAGGAAAGGTCATGGGGTGGGCAAAATCAATAGCTTTGTTCCTCTTGGGGTCATGAATGTTCTAAGCAAATTTTGGGACTGTATGACTAATGCTTCAGGAGATGTGCCAATTTGAAAACTTTAAAGTTTGGCCAGATGGTGGTGCTAGAGGAAAGGGCATGGGGTCACTAAAATCAAAAGGTTTCTTCCTGCTAGGGTCATGAATGTGCAAAGCAAATTTCATGGCAATCTGGCCATCACTTTTCAAGATATGTTATTTACTTACAGACTCACTTACAGATGGGACCAATAACATAACCTCTTTAGCGGAGGTAAAAATAAAGGCAAAGCTTGCTACTTTTTCTAAGGGTTTGCAAGTACTATGTACAAAAATATATCATTTTGAGCAAAGCACAAAGATGGCCACTATTTGAAATAGAGCAATATTTGTCGTTTTAGCAAGGTAAATAAATTACATTTGCAAGCATGGCCATCTTTCCTGTCCCACACATGGCATTTCTATCAATGCCATCAGGTTCTCCAAGGCAAACCTCCATTGAGCCCTTTCATTCTACACACATCTGATTTAGGTCTATCTATCAACTGTGTTTATCCATCCATATCCAGCCCTATAATTCATCCCATTCCTCTTCATGACATTACCTTAGGTTCTGAGGAGCTTCTCCAAACAGGCTACAGATCTCTCTGATCTGCTTTAGGGCAGGGATCACCCATTTGTCATTGGTACGCAACTCCTCTATGAAGCGATCTATCCACTGAATCTTCTGAGTGTCTCTGTCCTGCAAGTGACCATGAATAGACATCATCAATATTCACTTATTAGACACTACCCCTTATACTACTCATATCTAAACTCAGAACCAACGAACACACTCACCTGTGAGCAGCTATAGTCCAGTATCTTGATGTGAGCACTAAGGGCCTGATCCATGATGTCTACAGGCACGTCGTCGCTGTGTGCCAAGTTCCACAGCAAGTTGAGAACCTTGTGGGCCATCACTCCATCCTTATCATCCTCAGCCAGGCGTCGGATCAGCTCCAGGAGCTTCTCGCGCTGCTTCTTGCTGGCGTTAGTCCAGCTCGCCTGCACCAGGAGAACAAGCCCTCAGCGGGTCAATCCAGCAGTCTAGCATGTGCGTATGTAGTCTATCCAAGGTTCCTACACATTTCTCATTTTACAATTCCATGCTTTACCATTTTTTGATATTGCAGTTTTATTATTCATCGTCTTACACTTTCGACTGTAGGCTAATAATATTACTAATACTTAATGATTTACACAGACTCTTACGACCAATTAGCAGTGTGGTGGTGAATTTCCAGACTTTTTCTGAACTTTCTAATGATTTTCTTTTCTCCATACATTTCAAAAGAAATTGTCAAAAATATTTTCAAGACTTTCCCAGACCTGTGTAAGAATAATGTAACTGAATGGTGCAGTTCCAAGAGACCAATTAGCAAACCGCTGTCAAAATTATACATTACTGTAACATGTGCAACCCCTTTATTCTGCCATTCAGTCAGTAATACAGTGTCAACTCACCTTGAAGCAGTCAAATAAGTGGTCAAGCTGCTCAGGTGAGAAATCCCACGCCAGCTTTGCCAGAAGGTCATGGACATTCTTCACAATGGCTTCATGCTTTCCAGCCTGGAGGAGACACAACAACCCCACAGTTGGGTTAGCCACGCTTCCCTTTCTTATTACATGTCAACACAGATCCCCCGATACGATGGTTTAAAATAACGGTTTCATTCCCACCATTCGAGAGCTGGACATAGCTTACCTGTGCAGCCCAGATGTTGTCCAGATCCTGCATGGTAAGAGCTTTCTCCTTGATGACGAAGCGAAGGATCTTCTCCAGTTTCTCTACATACTGAGGCTGGTGCAGGCTGTCCCTCAGCACGATGGACAAGATGTGGTTCTGCTGGATCCACTCCTGAGATGGGGCGGAGGGAGAACGAGACGGAAGAAAGAAAGAAAATAAATAAAAAATAAACAAACAAACAAACAAACAAACAAACAAATAAACAAATAAACAAACAAATAAATAAATAAATAAATAAATGAGAAAGGTGTTTGCGGAGTCAGAGAAGGCAGTAGGCATTGATTTGAGTAAAGAGAGCAGGCGGAGAGGTCAACTCACCGCCATGCGCTCAGCCGTCAGCCATTCCTCCTCCTCTGGGTTATGCCGATGAGTGTAGTAGGACACGCTTGAGATCACCTTGTTTACTTCATTTAGTGCATTCATTTTGCCGTTAAAAGAGGAAATTTGCAATAACCTGGGGATGAAAATAAACAGTTCAGAGTTAAATTATTCAACTACCATTCTCTGCTTGTGCATTTCTGTTTACATGTTGGATAAAGTGGATCACTCTCTCTAATACAATAACTAAAAACCATTTGCTACGTTTTGCATGGAAAAACTGCAACAATTGATCGACAAGCAAACTCTCCAACTTCTATCTCCAATGTAAAAGATGCACTGTGTAAGATTTGAATTGAGGACTGTGTAGGCTCAACCACGTACAATTATGTGAAACAAGCACGTAATTTAGTGGTCAAAGTCTACACGATCCTTGTTGTCGGCCCAACGGTCTTATTCCACGTAATTGTACATGCTCGAGTCTACATGGTCCTCATTTCAAATGATCAAAAATCTTTGACGATTTATATCAAGACAAAAGTATTAGGTTGAGACTTACCTAAGAATCATTTTTAACCTAAAAATCTCTAAGTTCTTCACCGTCTCCTCCTGCCCTGGGACTCGTGATGCCAGGTTCTTCAGGGACTTGATTATCATGGACAGTGCGTCGTTTTTGGCTTCATTCTTGGCCTCTTTCTTCAGCTCCTCGTCTGTGAGGTTCTCCAGGAACTGGGGAACCATCTCAATGACTGGGAGGAAGTACTTCTTCACTGTGTGCAATGTTAGGAACTCGTAACACTGGCCAAAAGGCCTGGAAGGCACAAACACAACACAGTCTGATCAGGCCCACTTGTAAGGACAAAACAATTACACCAAGAGCATTTCATAACCTTAGAAAGTGCACAGGAAAGCTCTTTGACAGGTATGGAATGTTGTCCAGCTTGTTGTGAAAGAATGAGGTTTTCTCTGATTGTCTTACTTGATAAGTGCAGCGATGATCTGGACGTTCAGTGCTTGGCCACTCATGAATCGATCGTGCAGCATTTGAAACCCGTTTAACGTGCCAAATTTGTTTATTAAGTCCACCAACCAGCCCTGTGTGCAAAGGACATGGAGAGGAGACAGCGAGAAACAAAGACAGTTAACTTTCAAACGATAAATAGTTGATTTTACACTTTCCAATTTTACATTTCCACTTAAATAATTTGAGGTGGGCAGTCAATTGTCCCCAAGAACACCATTAAAATACGGTACTCGCTGAAAATTCAAATACAATTTTAATATCAATGTTACAAATTAGCACATCAAAGCAAACGTAAAATGCTTACAATTAACAAGTTCATTGTCTGTTGTATTTGCTATTATGGGTAGTGCCGATAGGAAACTATCACTAGGCATTGGGCTGTGCTTTGTAACACCCATTTATTGGCTTGTATTGCAGGCACATTTTTCCAAAATCTCGAAAAAGGGACAAGAACCAGTGATGCATTTTCAGTTCACCTCAAATCAATACGTTTTTTTCTTGTTTGTTTTTTTATTTACATTCAAACGGCAGTTTGGTATTCAAATTCATTTAGGGTTATTTCAAAAGGCCTGGACTAATATCAGAAAGTGCTGCAATAGTAGCAGTGCTCCAGGCTAACCTTTTTAACAGGTGGTCATGGTAATGCTAATGTTTTCAGTTGGTGGCACCACCAACACTCTATTTGGTGGCAACAATATTTAAGTCATGAAAAGGTTGCACACAGTAATTAATATGTTATCTAATCATTAAAATTAAAGTATATTGATGGTTAGAATGTGGCATCATGCCATAGTGATTTGAAGGTATAGAATTTCTTTAAATGTAGGTCGCCTATAATAGGCAGCTCACTTTACAACACCAGACATAATGAGTCAGGCTTCAGAGTTGTGCTTCAGAGTTGCAGAATAATGTAAATGATTAAAAAAATTATTATTTCTGTAAGAAAGGTGCTACTCAACACAACTTCAGCACTAGTACTGCCCTGCCTTACAGGACAGGAAAATAATCAAATAATTTCTTCTTCAGGCTGCAACATCATATCAAACTATAATAAAGACAACTTTGACAGTGTGATTAGGCCTACTAAGTAAAGGCCAGCTGCTCCAACGTTGCTCCACTGTCAATCATATACATGATTGACTATGACTTATCTACCAATTAGGATATGTTTTCTCATTTCCAGGAAATGATTTCAGTCCAATAGGGAGCATTCTCTTATTCACTGCAATTGGGTGGTCTAAATTAAAAATGTGTTACTAAGGCAGAATAGAATTTAACACAGACAGACAGACAGAATGCAAATAGCTATGCCACTTCCGAAAGGACTTAAGCAGAAACTGTTTTTAATAGCTTAAGTCAAGCCACAAAATCTTGCTTTTGTAATTCTTTGTTTGAATCAGACTTAAAAGGCTTTTGCTGGATTTCAACATTATCCCAAAAAAAAAGAACAATCACAAAATGTGACTAAATAGTGTCACGCTGGAGCCCTGTGTAGTACTGGGAGAGGTGCCAACTGAAGCAGACAGGGAGCAATGCTGCAGTACAGTCCAAATTGACCCCATGCTCACGCTGCATTCACCACGCTTTCACAGCGAAACTACTTTTCCCTGGCATCGCTTCCCTCCCATTTACACACTTGCCATTCTGACACAACACTCAAGTGCATCCTTTTATTTGATTTCCATATTTTTCATTATCAATCCAGCACATGGAG
Source organism: Parasudis fraserbrunneri (assembly GCA_900302295.1). Classification (NCBI taxonomy): domain Eukaryota; kingdom Metazoa; phylum Chordata; class Actinopteri; order Aulopiformes; family Chlorophthalmidae; genus Parasudis; species Parasudis fraserbrunneri. Next base: position 18,450 of record OMKL01002070.1, read on the forward strand.
GGATTCTCTTTGTTTCACTGGGGCCCTTAGGGCAAGGCCAGACTAGAGCACAACTCTGTGTGGCTTCATTCCAAGAAGAAAGCCACGCCAACTGGCTTCAGGAGGAAGAAAAGAGCCTGCTTTCTGCATAGCTGTTCCTGTGGCAATAGCAGTGGAATTAAAAAGCTCTAACCTGTAGATCTACCACAGGATATGTTATCGAGCACATAGCTAAGAATATACCATACATCTTTTATTGTGCCTAAATCAAAAAGGATTGACATGAATGAGACATTTGAGTAATATTATCTCATACCCAGAATCTGTATTATTAAAGATCCATTTCAAGCCCATCATCTAACAATATTACATCCATAAAGACAAAACGCAAACCGATTATTATCCTTGTAGAAGGTAAAATAAAGCTAAAGGGGTAGGTAGGAAAAGGGGCCATTTCTATCCAGCACACAGGAAACATTTGGCCGAAAGTGGTCCTTCGAAAGAGATTAAAAACACCTTTGTATTGTGATCAACACAATTAAACATGAAAATAATGGAAAATGCAGGAAAAGAAGAATCATGACATGAAATGTATAAAAATTGTTGAGTCCACAATGCCCAATTTCCTGATTAAAAAAACAAAACAAAAAAACAATGACATTCCAGGGGAATCCCATCGTTGCAACTTGTTAAGAATTTAAGGGAAAAAGTTAAGGATCCAGGATAATTTCATTGACTATTGTGGTGGCTACCGACCTTGGGTGAGCGAGGGTCCGGGGGGCGGGCGAAGAGCTCGTCATCAGCCAGCTGGGCCCCAG
>OMKL01002101.1:2445-17393 GCA_900302295.1 Parasudis fraserbrunneri
CAGTCACTTGACTTGGAAGTTACCCCCTCTCTGACACACAAAAGATGATAATGATTCATGTGAGGGTATGCTGAATTTAGCTACGCAAGTTGGCTAGCTAACAAACCGAGCTTACCTTCTTGACAGACATAGAGATGTTCTCCAATATTCGGTCCTTGACTTTGAGCTGGTCCATCTCTGGTCTCCTTGGCAGCCTACAGCAGCTGTCAGCTGATTTCCAGAGCGGTTTAGTGGGCTGTTGTTCTGCTAACGCTAACGTCACGTTAGCTAGCTAGCTAATGTTAGCTTACACTCGTACAATAATAATAACTCAGAGACAACATTGACAGTTAACCATGGACATTGAATCAAACAGTAGTAATAAGCATAGTTGACGTTATCTCCTATCATCAAGCTGGCAATTTGCTATGACAGGCTTGGCTAACGGGTTAGCTAGCGTTAGCTTAAGTCAGTGGACTCTAGCCTGCTTGCTGCTGTTAACAGACTTCTTTCTCGAGCTAAAGATGTTAGCTAGCAAATTACGGTCGCTCACTTACTTTTACAGTAAATTATTTATCCCACTTGCCCTTTCCGTATCGGCTGTCGGCTACCGTCAACTTCTTATCTTTACTTTTTTCGCTTCTTTGCCAGCATAGCTAAGTTCAAAAAACATTTCATGGCTAACGTCAGTTTCTTTTGCTAACCTGCCTAGTAGTCTCCCATACCAGCTGACAAGACTAGCTAGATATTCAAGTTTGGTTACGTCACTACCCGGCCCGTTGCTGAAATTATTTCTGCCAATCACAAAAATGAGGTGCATGTGATATGTTACTACGTCAAGGCTGAACTTCCCAAAGAACGTTTGGCAATCATGAGAATAACGCAGGAATAATAAAAAAAAAAAACAATTAACAAACACCATCTGACCAGACAAGAGACCGTCTACAGAGTGGAATGTCAATATTTTATTGTGGTTTAGGGTGTAACTTGTTGCAAACATGTTACAGTCTTATCAATAATAGAAACAAATTTGATCAAGCTATTCAGTGCATGTAGTTACCACATCAACATTTCTCAATCCTCAAAATGGGAAACATAAATTTTATATCAACATGAGATGTTCCAAGTGCTCAACCTGATATTGGGATCATGAGCAAAGCAACTTCATAAACATTCTGACTGAATTCACGATGTGTACAGGCATTTGAATGATTTTTTTTTTATACACAAGAGTTGCATTTCTTTTTAAAGTACAAAAAAGGCCAACCAACCATGGGATAAGGGCTGAGCAACCCTTTTGGGTCTCTGAACTCCTTATTCGTTGAATGCCCCCACAACCAACAGAACTGATATTTTGACAAAGGTTTACAGTCCTTCAAGTCTCTGCCAGAAGATTCAAGCCACCAACATCCTCAATTTCAACCCCTCACCCAAGAAGACCAAACGTAATCTCTTTTTCTTCTCTCCCCTAACCCCCCGCGCTTCTCCACCTTAGTCGGACTTCTCCTTCTCTTTCATGTGTAGGAAGACTATGCTGAAGACGAAGAGGCCTGCCATCATAGAGAAGACACTGGCGTAGTAGGGGAAGGCTGAGGGGATGAATCGTTCGTACTGTGTGTGCTGCAGTGGACGCACTGATACCTATGACAAGGGAAACAAAATGGTACAGGTCAGCCCCTTACAGTACAGAGCATGGTCCATTAATCAAGGTTCCTACACATTTCCCATTTCTAAAATGCCATACTTTGGCGGACCCTTTCTTTTTTTTTTTTTTTATTCAAGAGTTATGGCTCATTGTTTAAAGATTCAGTACAATGAAAATTTTGATTTTCAATCTCTCTTTATTTTTTTTATTTTTTTACACAAGGTATGTTGATGTAACATTACCCAAAATGGTAATTGTGTTGTGAAAATGATGACTAAAGCCCTTTGATCTCTATCCCCCTGGATATCAACAAAAGCAAGCCATTTCAGATATCCAATCTGCTTCCTGAAGATATTGCATAATGTACTCAGGTTACCCTGATTGGCCCATCAGTCAGTCGGTCAGTTTCAGTAGTTGTAAAGGAAAATCAGCTAGCAAAATGAAACTAGTTTGCTACAATTTAGTTAGAGGTTTTTAAGTTAGCAAAAACATCCATAGCAACTGTGACAATTTATTCATCACCTGCTAGCACAGTTTAGCCAATGTTAATCTCCCATAGCAACAGATCACACTGGTCCCATTAATTTGTTTAAATTTGAAAGCTTCATGTATTATGATACTAACTTGACATCTCTTTTCAATGAACAGAACCCCCCCAACCTACTGAGAGTTGGCTGTGATCAGAGAGGGTGCACTAAAACAAATCAAATGATACATCTAAAGCTGAATTTATGATTGAATTTAAAAAAATTTGTACCGGATCTTTAACACCTTTGACTAAAGGCTAACAATAAGGCTCGGGTCTAGAGTCCTTCAGAAACCAAAACTAATCCGAGTTAAAGCTCCACTATGTTAGCCTCACAAGTCAGACGAATCTTGCATGATTTCACAACACAAGATAGGTCTGGCCTCCCTCCCTATTCATTGGCTTGGTCTGGCAAAAATTGTGCCATCCAATCAGCTTTGGATGCCGATTCGGGTTTATTGACGCAGGCTATAAGCAACCGTTGCTAAAGGCAACAGTGAATCAAAATAATACATTCTTAGATAATACAATCTTATACATCATCTTAAATCAAATGCCCATTCAATTAATTTGTTCTGGCGCCGCAGGTCTAAGCTATCCTTTCAAGATCTTAAATCGGTGTAGCTTATACACAAATATGCCTTTGTGGCAAGTTATCGTAGGCCAAGTTGAGCTAGGATGATTTTGACACTGACTAATATCTTAAGCAAGTGGGCTAAATAAAGTAGAGAGCTTTTTAAATACATTTCATTAATTACATTAATCACAATGAAGACAAAACAAAATACAGCTAGGCTACATCTGAACAAAAATACAAAAAGCATCCAACAGCAGTGCAGTTATGTGACTACCAGTCAACCGAGATAAATTAAGTTTCCACGGTAACAGAATGAAGACGCTTGCAAGTGGCGCACACCCATCGTCACGTCACAGTCTTTGTTCTGATTGGTTCCGCGGTAGCCCAGACTGACATCACTTTCAGTGAATGGGAGGCCAGACCTATCTTGCATTGTGAAATCATGCGGCTTAAGAGATGATGAGATTCATCTGGCTTGCGAGGCTACCTCTATGTAGTTTTGGGAAGAAAAAAACAAAACACCTAGAACATTTACTGTGGTACAAGTGAAAAATGCTTAGAACCTACTTCTTATCTCAACCCAAATCCTAGAAATGACCTTTAGAAACCATGTTGACCAATAGTAACCTTAGAAGATGCTGCTTTGTATTGTAAATGTAAAAAAATCTCTATATATGAAATATTGAAATCCATTCAATATTCCTGATAGTTCTGAGTGAGGGCATCCTGAAGTATTAGCCCAAATACTGAAATACATCTTTGCTACACTGACGTACAAAGGCAGCTGTTCTTTCTGTTCCCTCAAAATATTCCCAAGAGTTGCAGCTGGAGTTCAGGCTGACCAAGTTAAAAAGGACCATACCTGTCTAAGTGGGAGTTTTAGCCCGTTTACTGATGAGCACAAATATCTGACATTACGCCTGACTATTTTCCTGAGCATAGTTGACTTTTCTTTGACCCTTTTCTCCTGGTCGCGCTAACAAAAATGTTGCTTCTTCTAAAACATTTAGCAGCCCTTCCTCGCTTTCACTTTGTGTGCGTGCACTTCCTTGTGGACGTCGACAAACTCACCGCTTTCCGTAGTGCCTTTCTGGTCCGAGTGCACGCCATCGAAAGAGGCAACATTTTTCGTTCGCGTGACCAGGAGATCAAATTTATGGTAGGCGATTATCACCGTACAGACATGGTCCTTTCAACTTGGTCAACTCTGCGATGGGCTCACCTGAGTGGATGAGTACAGGTGCGTGTATCCCAGGCGGTTGTAATCCACCTTAAACTGGAAGACTCCGTACACGTCTGGCAGCTTGAACTGGACGCTGTATTTGCCTCCTGTCGGGAAGATACCATGACATTTATCTGATCAACAGTACCAGTATAGAACTTCTGAGTCCCCAAGATCACCCCGGATGCTACACACATTGAGCTTTCACAATTCCTCCAGTGATTCATGTATTCAAAACAAAAACAGGTAAACGGGATGTGTCGTGCTACAACCAGAACTCCTACCATTTTTCTTGAGGTATGTCCTGACGAAGGGGTCGATTCTCACAAACTCCAGCTGAATATCATCTCCGTCGAAGGGAACCCAGTGACCCTCCAACAGCATCTCGATCACGACGCTGTACTCCTGTATGGGAGGAAAGGTTTCCATTCATGAAGCAAAACCGCACAGGTTACCTCGATGTAACGTTCAAACAAAGCATTCAGAAATATCCTTTCAAATGTTATCATGAACGGAGATGGACTGATGAATATAGCTCCTGTGAAAGCCCCTGTAATCACAGAACACTGCTTTGCCGTGCGACGATGCTTTCAAAATCTGGTGTCCAGGCAAGACGCTAAAAATTAAAACTTACTGCAACTCTCCCAGAGGGATGGAGCTTATCATGACTGCATCATTTCATAGTAAACCTATGTTTTTATGATTGAAAATGATTGTTCTTTTTCATGGCTAACTTTGCTAAAAAGATGATACAGTTGATAGTTAGCAACAATGTAGGAACACAAGCTCAACCAAACATTCTCCGGAAACAATCAAATCCTGGGAAGTTACGCGCTGCACATTAAAAGTCACATGTTACGAAAAACACTTTTTCAGTGCTTGTGCACATACATTTGGGTCTCTGATGGGCCTACTAACACACAAACCGTGAAATAAGACAACCCAGTCAGATTTTTCTGGGCTGCCTAGGTACGAAAACACGTGATTCAACATGCCATTCAGAGTTGCCTCCCCCTCCTATGTAAAGTGCGGGCTCAGTAGACAATGGGCGGTCCTTGACTTGTGTGTCTCCGTTTTCCAAAATGGCATCTCACTCCTAAATTTTCTCTTTTTCCACATCAACGGTTCACTAAAATGTGTTTCCGACAACATTTTAGGCGAGAAATAGGATACGCAATTGCTGGATCTTAATTCATATTTGATCTGCAATGCCTAGTTTGACAGTTTGATCTGAATTTTGTGAGCCGGAAGCCCTGGAGTTCCAGAGTGCGACGTGGGAAAAATTTGCATTTAAAGCTACAGACACAGAAACGGTCCACCCAGAACAGGTATAGAGACAGAATGCATAATCTGAGTGGTATTTTCAGCAATAAAACTCCAAAGACATGTTTTGGGAACCTCAGAGACCGATATTAACTTGTTGAAAAGGAGTATAATAGGGGACCTTTAAAGGTAGAACCTGTAATGCTGTCAAAGAGCAACCTCTTGGCAAAAGAGACCCTCTTGGTATTGCACTTTTTTTACATTCTTTGTTTTGGCCTGATGTGTGGGTTGGAGTTGAGTGGGGATAGGGGACGGGTTGCTATTGCTGGCCACACCTCAGGCTCTGCCAAGAGCGGTCTGGAGAAATTCACACTATAATAAGTTACAATATAGCTATGCATATTATATTGTAGCTATATATATATATATATTATATTATATTATATATTATAGTAGAACTTTATAAATATAGTATAGCTAATAGCTATATCATAAGTTATTATAGTGTGCAAACATTACAGATGCTACCTTAAAAGTTAAAACAAATGCGTCTTCAGCCTTGTGACTACACGGCCTACGTTGTTGATATTTTGGACTCACCACAAGGTCAGTGATGGTGTAAGCGGCCGGGGGAGTGGTCTCACCCACAGGGTGATGGGTGACAGCTCCCACCCTTAGAACTCCGGCCTCCTTGAACACCCAGCGGGACAGGGCCTCAGCCAGCTCCATGTTACCAGTCTGGTCATGCCTACCGGAGGTCACAAGAGGGCATTCAACTTTACTTTTTTTGTCAACAGGTCAAAGTGGCTAATGGTTTCAGAATTTCACTGACCAAATTAATTTCTTAGCAGCTGAAGCAGTTCTTAGAATGAATTTAAATAAAAAAATTTAAAAAAAGAATTTGAATACCAAACTGCTAGTCGAATGTAAATAAATAAATAAAACATTACTGATATAGAGCTTAGAAGTCCCATCCTGTTTGGTGACATACCGCTGGTCCCACTTTCCAGAAATAAGTATATATAGGAGGCTATGTGCTGAAAGGTTTTATTCTTTTATTATTTGAGTTAACATTCAAAACATCCAATGTGGGGTTTATCACATTTTAAAAGAATTTATAAAATTGGACTTTTGAAATTATGCCCAACAAATAACCAACAAAAACGTGCTTAAAAAGAAAAAGCTAAATGTACCATTTGTCCGGGGCACTCACAAGGAGTGTCCGGTCTACGGCAACACTTCTCTACAGAAACCAGTCCCGTTCCCATTTTCACAACAATGCTGCAGTGTTTTGCACCAGACTGCAATCACAGGGCAAAAAAGCATTCACGTTCCTTCTTCCGTTTTCCAACCGATGAACCGTGTCCGAGAGCCACAGAACTATACGAGAGAGGTATGCCGCGTTCCATTTGTACTGGGAAGTAGGAATTTCAACAGGAACACCCCCTCAAGTCGGATTTCCGTCTCGGAAACTCGGAACAACATCACAAGTTTTCCAGTCCAAATTACAATGCGATATGTCTATATCTTGTAATACAATTGTCATTTCATTCAAAATGGTCTATTTTGTTTTACTTTTTAATACTGCTGAAAGGAATCTTTTTTTGATCAACTTAAAAATATACAGTATGTATATATACGTATATATTTTTTTACAATATGCACTGAATATATCGTGGATGACAGTATAATAAAAATCCATACCTTTGCATGGATCCATGATGGTATACCTTCAAAATAGCAAATACAACACACAATTAACTTGCTAACTGCTTTGATATATTTGGTAATAATATGTAAATGTTATCGTTAATATTAGAATTTGCCCCATCTCAGCCTATTCATATTTGAATGGTATTCTTAGGGACAATGGACAGCCCTAGTGCTAATCCAATCGACAGACTTAGGATCCTCAAACAAAATCTATTGACCAAAACAACACAATACCATCCACAACAGTTCTTTCTTTCACAAACATATTCAAGGTAGGGCTGCGAGGTATACCGAATATGAAGATATACCGTCATGGATCCATGCAAAGGTATACTGACTATACCGTCATCCACGATGTATACATATTGTAAAAAATTATATATATATATATATATATACATACACACATACATATACACACACACACACATATTGTAGCCTATATTTTTAAGTTAATTTTTTTTTTAATCCATGCAGAAGTATATAAAAAAAAAACATTTTACATGAAATAGCACCATGACAATTATCAGTTATATCACTTTGTAATTTGTGCTGGAAAACGAAATATTGTCAAAACAAAAAAATATATTTATTGTGATATGATATTTTGGCCATAATGCACGGGCCTAGTTCAAAGCAGACAGAAGATGTGGATAAGGGTAGAAATTGACAGAAGTGGTAAGGCTGGTCCAAATATCACTTTCTAGGTTCTGGATGTTAAAGTGCTTCTGACCTTGTATCTTGTCCCTAACCTAACTTATTACGGACGACACTCCAGAGTGAGGAGAGGGCTAGGTATCGCTTGCTTCCCCTCGGGAACTGTCTGCATGTGTCTTTACATGTGCGCATTGCATCTTTGCATTTGCCAAGTACTAAGGTCATGATGAAGATGATGAGGTTATACATCTGCGACCTAAATATTTCATCATCCGTTTGTGAGGCGATTATTGAAGCGGAAAACACTGAGAAGTGGTAACCATTGAGGCTAAAAACGAGAAAAATTCCTTCAGTGGAGAAAAAAAAAGGCCTTCCAAATACCATCGGTGGTGACTGAACCTCAGCCGAAAGAAATAACATTCAAACACTCCTAATAATTGGGGGCCAGTCCTAGAAAGTGGTGGCGAGGACTAACTCACTGGGCAGCGGGAGCCGGGAGGATTACCTCTTTGAGCCAGGTGTGGCCTTCTGCACGGCGGAGTTGAAGAAGGCATCGCTGAAGAAGTGCAGGGAGCCGCTGAAGACCACCCTGGCGTTGTTCCTGGCCTGCAGGCCGGCTATCAGCAGGGTGTTCTTACCGACAGCATGGGGGTACTGCAGAGACGAGACGCAAGCAAGTCACAGACAAAACAAACAGGTTAATAACCAAACACTAAACTATCAATTACTAATTGGAATATATACACATTGTGTTATATCTGTACCCAATTGTGCGTAATTACTGAACATAATCGGCCTTGACCCCATTCTCTTATAATATGGCATCATTCGGATTGATTTCAAGCAAAATCTCATCACTTGGACGTGTGAGCGAGTTGCATTTTGTAGTGGCTCCACCGCCTGCAATTCAATCCTACTGGGAAACAGCTAGCAGACAATAGTATTATTCATGAAATGGGATTCATGAAACATTCACAGCCCTCGATTTTGTCTGTGCCCAAAGTGTAACAGAAGATGAATGTAGGCCAAAGTCTTTCCAAAGAGAATGTCTGTTCACTCTACTGCCCGATAACAGAGACTAAGAATCTGTCACACATATCATTGTTTTCCTTTCATATTTGAAGTTGCTTGTAAATTACTGACAACACAGAATGTTTAATTTGGTCAAAAAGGAAAATTCTGTGATAGAAATCTGCCCTTTTTTCATTTCGCTTATATGCATGCGCCATCCAGTGGTTTCTGACAGAGTCCTTAGTTACCATGGCAACAACTGCGCGATTCCCAGGCTTTTGGTAGAAATCGCAATGAATTTAAAACATCTTTAAAACTCACATTTCACCTCAAAATGCAGTAAATTATAATTTGACTTAACATAAAATCACATCATATTGAATAATTTTCTATGAATATGCTTATTTTGTAGCAAGTAGTTTCGTTGTTGCCACCATCTTTAGTCTTACGGATTTCTACATTCACAATTCCCACAGTGCTCCGTCTCCTCATTATATAGACTGTCTCTGTGTAGGCTACTTGTTCCTAAATAGGATGTGTGTGTCTGTTCATGTTGGTTAGCATAGGCAGACACCAGGGCATCCCCATTAAAGGCATGAGGAAATGACAGGAAAGACACGCACCTTGGATTAAGTCAAACATTAATAATTTACCAACAAATTTTAATCCATAAAGCATATCACTCGTACTAGACGCAGCTGATTATACCCACAGGTGTAGGCTAGGGACAGGATACTTTATCTGATTTGGACAAAAGGATTGGGAGAAGAGCCAAATAGGAGAGACTGCACTGTCAGGTGACCAGTAAGTCAACATGTCTGTAGTACGGTCACTAAGACACACTCTCTCCATGGCATGGTTTGCCAAATGCTCCAAGCACACTCATGGATCTTTATATATCATCATTCACCACTTTGATCAATCATAGCCTAAGCTAAACTTGTGTTCCCAATTGAATAGCCTAATGAGGGTGTTCATAGCTTGGTTAATATGGTTGTAATCAGTAGTCCGTTTAGACCTACAAAGCACTGATAACACATTTTGCTGTTAATATAGGTTCAATGCTACTGTAATGGAATTAGCAGAAAGAATAAGCCACTTCAGCATAATGCCTTCACGCAGGTTTCCAAACAGGTTGTCTGCTGCACAGATGGCGAGGTGGACTACATTACAGTCAGGGGGGGGAGCTGCAGCCAATCAGAGCACCCAGAAAGCACAACTCCCTCCTCCGTGGTTCAACTGACAAAAGATTTTGGTTGCAATCAATCGTTATGATGCCAGATAATAAAAAAAATGGGGTGTCTTAGTTTGACACCACAATTATCGTTTTTTTTACGCAGCTGGAAAGTTGTCATGGTAGTACCTGAGAGATAGCTCTGTCAGGGAAGAAGGAGTAGGAGGTGGAGGAGCCGGTGAGGATGTCCAGGACCAGGGGGTTGTCTGGGTCGGCCACCATGCTAGAAGACGAAGAGGATCAAAGTCAAGGTCAGCGCCGTTTACTGTACAGTATCTCAGTAGCAGTGGTGGAACAAGAGAACATCATCAGAATCACCAATCACCCATTTTCATGTGCGAGGAATTGGTGCAAGTGAATTAGTGCATTATGCTCATGTGCACATACGAATGTATTCGCAGAATAATATTTACACAGAATAAGTGATGTCAAGGACGCATATGGACAGTTTAAGTGGTCAGAACTATGTGAATATGAATATGAGAGTAATAAAAGCAACACGCGATAAGTGTCTGGAGTGTTTTCTTTTCTATCTTCAACATTAATGGACTGCAGTCCTTTACAGCTGTGAAGCCAGACTCACCCGACACCCTTGAACAGAATGGGCTTTTCGGTGGGTTTGCCGACAATAGTAGGGGCTTTCAGCAAGTTCTCCGGGTCAGCAACGATCAGGGTGTGCTGGAGAGGAGAAAAATCAACTGGTGCTTACATTTCTACACTCTCGTTATCTTCTAAACCGTCCATATCAATCTCCGGTGTTGTCTTGAGCGATCATTTTAACATTTTAACATTTCACGGGATTAGACTAGTCGGCTGAACACATTTGTGGACGCCAAAGGCTAGAGCTCCGCCTACCTCGCCGGGATCAGACACGTCGTAGTTGTGGTGATCGATGACAGCGGTCTTCTCCTCATCGAACTCGATGCCACACTCGCTGCCCAGCTCTCTCAGGGGGTCCCCTGCACCGCAGGAGACAGGCCGGGATATTACTAACATTTCATTACCACTATAATAATGTGTTAACAACAGAATGGCACATAATGGAACATTATTCAAGTTCCACATTATTTAACAAAATGGCTAATTACAATGGTAGATAACTGTTATGAGGCTAAACAATAATTTAGTCTTAGTGTGTACTGTATGTGCAGCCCACTGTGAAAAATGTATGCATATCGGCAGCCCTCCCATATCCAGTTGAGTACTTTCCAATGGTTGTACAGCCTTGTAGATTTAGTCACTTTCAGAAGAACTGGGACCAGTTCTAATTAGAATGCATCTCAAATACCGGTCATTTTTTTTCAGTGTAGTCTCTGATGCGGCAACAAATACAGCTTGAACATGGGCAGACAAAGTTGACTTTTGTAGATCTACAAAGGCAAACAGCTCTGAAATGAAAAGTTGACTGTAGGGCAAAAAAGTATCGCTGGGAGAAATTCTGTGTAGTGGTAAACAAGGATGATAGCAGTGGCGTCTACACTGTGTGATGACTGTGTGAGTTGTCTATATTGTGCGAGTACTGGTATTGTGTGTGTACTGGTGTTCACACAAATGAGTGCCATGAGCTGCAAGTTAGCCAACATGCTGTAATTTGGTTAACTGAAGAGCCGAGAGAAACCTTATCCTCACACTGTGACAAGTGCCTGCTGATGCAGAAAAATAGCAGACAAAAAAAAAAGTCAAGCATTCACATCTATGTCGTTTAATGCTGCTTTACACTGACCAATATCAGAATTGGCAGCAACCAAGACGTTGCCTCCACCGTCAATGAAGGATGTGATGGTCTCAACATTGATGTTTCCTCCAAAGTCTGAAAGGAGAGAGAGATGAAGTAAGTCTCATTGGTTGTATTTAACTATACAACTCTCTGTGGGAAAACAGGCAACTGGACTTTGAGGGAAACTTGACTTTCAGCTCGACTTTACGGTCAAAAGTCTAAAAATTACCTTCGACTGATGGTGAGAAGATAATTAGATGGTCATACAGAAACTGGCCATATTTGATCAGAGAAAGAGAGGGATCGTCTGCTGTCTTGATTGTTAAGTCAAAGCCACGATCTGAAAGGAGAGACAAAGACATCAGGTTTACTGGAAAAGGCTGTGTAGGAAGAAGTTAGCTCACATCAGTAAGTATAAGTGTCTATTAACCTTCAGCCTACAGTCTCGGGTCCCTTGCATCTCTCACTGATCATCTTCATCATACATTTTGGAGAGAGTCACAGTGCAAAAAATCAAATGGATGTGGGAAGAAAACTTGTAACTAGTGCCTGTGAAAGTAACCCTGTCATCGGGCAGAACACCCTCGAATTTGCGTGCGTGTAAATACTGCAATCTAGCTAGCTAGGTTAGCAAGAGATGCATTAATAGCAAACGCTGGTGTTAGCTACTAAGCTTGGTAACAAGTTTGCTTAGTTGCATATATCCAATAACGTTAAGAAAGTGCTCCATCAAAAAAGGACAAGATTGAGGACACGATGTAGGATGACAATCACAAATCACTCACCTGCCAGACTGCGGAAGAAGATTGAATGGGTGTCGCGGATGTTCAAGTTGTCGAGCAGGACCAGGGTCTTACCGTCAGCCCATGCTGAGTGCATCAGAGATGCTAGCGTCAAGAACAAAAGAACATTGTTGCTAATAAGTCTGGACCTGCCCTGGGTCAAGATTCCGGCCCGTTTTTTGGAAGATAATAGAGAATTGGACCGGTCCGTCTGCATGACTGCTGTCAACGCCGCCATTTTGCTGGAGAAGGCGACGTCAGCGTTAGCGGGCAGATAAACTTTGACCTCGAGATTCACCCAATCACATACAAGAACGCGTCGCTCTGGCTGCTACCAAACCAATAGCGCGCAGGCTTTAATATATACCTGAACAATGTAGAATAAAAAATGTGTCAATGTATGGAAAACCATTGCAGCTATGACCACGGTATAATTACAAGCTATGACAAAATGTCATTTTTTTTTGCGTGAAAAGGTGTTACATGAAATACGTTATTAGAATCTATTATGTTTACATATGCTGTGTATGAAATAAGAAATGAGATGACAGCATGACAAACAGGCTTGACACTGAAATGTGATGATTCTGTCTTTATTGATCTGTGGATTAGTTACAGAAGTTTCGAGGAGTGTTATTTCATAAGAGTAAGTTGCAGGAATTACCATCATGTTCTAGACAAAATAATAACATATTACACACTGTCAACAATGAAATAACTGCTCCTCATGATGGCACTTCTACCTTTTTACTGCAAACAAACTGTAATACAGAAAGAAAAAAAACGTGAGGGAGTGGTATTCTGGTGTTGATAAGTAATTGAATCCACACATTTTCTCTTCAGCTCTCAACAAGAGTAAGACTTCTTTTTGACGAACATAAATATACAAATAGCCTACTAAACATGCACAGCATTTCAAACGTCTGCCAGTACATTAATATAAGACAGAAACCTTCCCACTCAAATTTCTACCTTTACACATAGTAATGTAGATAGGTTCTATACACTGTGCTTTCATGAAAATAGTTCACCTACGGTAGGTATAGCAAAATATTTGGGACTATTTGAAAAAAAATTACATCATTAATTTGAGTGAAATGAAAAAATAACATAGGGAGAGCTTTCATGTAATCACCTACAATCAACTGGTAAGAATGGGAGGGGAAAAATACAGTTTGTATATGAATTCTATTCAGAACCACGTCCAATTCTGTATGTCAGGATACAAAATAAACACCCTAGGTAAATCACTACAACTTGACAGAATTATAGTATTCCCTGTTATGAATCAATAATATTTGCCGAACCACAAAAAATGTAGCTAAACTTCATGGTCCATGATCACATCGTGACTCTGACCATTTATCTTAGAAAAAATATCACGTCATGAATCATAAATACAGGTCAGGATGTTTTCCCCCCTAACCATAGTAGAGCAAAGGACCTCCGCACACTGCCTTCTTCACTTGCTATTAAAAAATATCTATTGGGAACAACGTTTCGGTACAAAGACCTTCATCAAGTGAAGAAGATGTTGCGCGGTTGTCGGCCCGTGGTCTTCTCTTACGCACCTGTCAATCTGCAGGTGTGCAAAAGTTCTGCTCTTTGACGTTCCCCCTAACCAAGACATGTCATATTCAGGAAAAAATTCAAGAGCCCCCGGTACTCGGTAGCTGACGTTAGCTTGTATCAAATCTCTCATGTTTGCCACACAATCTTTTTTTTTTAGTAATCGGCATCATCTTTTTCATTAAAATCATTATTTCTGGCTTTTTTTTTCATATTTTACTAAAACTATGTCTCTGCTTTCATAATCTGCATGTCTTATTGAAGAACTCAGAAAACAACTAGACATGTGCTGTCGGTGGCCAACAGCGTGTATATCCCTGAATTCTCAATCCACCTTTTGTGACCACGCCCCTAATCCGAGCCATTGAGGAGTAGTTAATGTTTTTCGTTTTATGAGAATAGCGCCACCATGAGGCCAGATGACTCAGAACTTGACAGGCCTCCTTGCTATGGGAAGGCAAACATATTTGTCAAGTTTGGTGGAAATCAGATCAGGAGATACACTAATTTGAATGTTAAATGTTTGGTCTGATGGTGGCACTAGAAGAAAGGTCATGGGGTCACCAATATAAATAGGATTCTTCCTCTAGGGGTCATGAATGTGCACAGCAAATTTGAAAATATTCTAAAAGGCATTAGCGATACAGCAATCCTAAAATTGAAAGTTTGGCCTGAAAGTTTGGCGCTAGAGGAAAGGTCATGGGTCACCAAAATCAATAAAGTTCATTCTACAGGAGTCATGAATGTGCACCGGGAATTTAAAAAGATTTGTATGAAAGCTTTTAGAGATACACTAATGTGAATATTGAATGTTTGGCCTGATGGTGGAGTTAGAGGAAAGGTCATGGGGTCACCAAAATCAATAGAGTTCATCCTCTAGAGGTCATAAATGTGCACAGCAAATTTGAAAAGATTTGAATTAAAGGTATTCGAGCTATCACGTTCACATGAAGAATCTGCCGCCGCGGTGGTCGGGGTAAATCCATAATATCCCAGACACCGTCATTCGGGAATATAAATATACTGTGTAACACTTTACAATGGCCTTATTCC
>OMKL01002136.1:8227-35806 GCA_900302295.1 Parasudis fraserbrunneri
CTCTCCATGTAAACGCTGCAGCTCGGAGTCACTCAGCTCCGGGTGCAGGATTTTGTCATTAAATTCCTCTGGATGAAACAATGGTACATTAAGGTATATTATGAAACAATGGGATGGGTATATTGAGAAACAATGGTACATTAGGGTATATTATGAAACAATGGTACATTAGGGTATATTATTAAAAAAATGGGAAGGGTATATTAAGAAACAATGGTACATTAGGGTATGTTATGAAACAATGGTACATTAGAGTATATTATGAAAGAATGGTACATATGGGTATATTATGAAACAATGGCATATTAGGGTATATTATTAAACAATGGTATATTAGAGTATATTATGAAACTGCTTATTTCTTATGTGTCATTTACATTCAAAATGTTTTACTAATGTCATATAATATTGTATCTGAGGAGGAATTTATTTTTCCTTATCAAGCCACAATAGTTTTTGTCAAATGCGGTTACATCATGCAGAGAAAATAAAATGTTTGCATTTTCATTGGCATGTATTGGTACACAACTTTTTTCACTTCATGGGCACATTAAGGTTGAGATCAGTACTTACCCACAGTGAGGCAGAACTGCAGCACATGCACGGCACCCTCCTGCTTCAGGAAGTTCATGAAACGGAAGAGCAGGTCCTGCTGTTCCCTAATCTCTTTCAGGTCCAACTTCAGCACCTTGATGGTGAGAGAAGAGAGATAGAGAGAGGAGAAAGAGAGGGGGAGGGGTACAGTGAGGGCCTCTGGTTCAGTAACTGCCCAAAATGCTAGATTTTGTTCACTTTTGCCATTAGTTACAGCAAAAATATTTTAAGAGTAATTAAATGGCACCAGAAAAAATCTGTAATCAACAAGGTCTCTCTCTCTCTCTCTGTGTGTCTCTGGTTGAGAGCACAGAGCCAAATACATACAGACGGCTTCTTGTTGCTGAAGTCTGCATATTTCTGCAGAAATGGAACCTGGGTGGATGGGGGCTCAGTGGCAGGCTCCGGCTGGGGAAACAATGGGGATGAGTGTGAACAAAGATAAGGTTATTCCAAGAGGATTCCAGGTCAAATGTCATATTACTTACCGGAGTGTCATCGACAAAAATGAGCACCATGAGGTTCACAGTATCCTAAAAAGAAGAGAGAGAGAGAGAGAGAGAGCATATTATCAATGTGAATCTGTATGTTGTCTTCTCTCCAAAATACTGAAGCACAGAATATCCTTCTGACCCATGTCATTGTTCATCTTGTTGCAGAACGTGTGTGGATAACCTGGCACACATCACCAATACCATACTTACAGGATCAGCCATGAAGTCCATGGTTGGCAAGATGACCGACCCAGCCATCACCTCTCGCAGTAACAGCGCTAGAGATCTGTGGGGGAAATCATATACAGAATTCAAATGGTACACAGTTGTTTCTGCCTTAACAATTAGAAGCATCAAAGACATCAAACAAGGGCTCTGTCTGTGCTTGAGTCAGCTAACCTGCAGTCTGTGGCTTTTGGAGGCATTACATGGGCAAACAGCATCTCAGTCAGCTTCCTCAGATACAGCAGCTCGTCCCTGCGACTGCGCAAGGCAATGTGCAGATCAGAGCCATACTCCTCCAGTGCTGCCTGCTGTAAGCCCTCCACAGTCTTCACTGGGAGGTGTGACAAACATACAGAAACACACAGAAACACAAAGCTTCACTATGAGCGAATTAAATCCATTACTTAGATTATTTTGTATGGAATCCAAACAAATTTTGGTCCAAGTGCCTTATGATGTGGCTTGGTAATTGTTGTAAAATAGAGAAACCTTTTTGCCGAGCCCTTGCGATGGTTTCAATATGCTTCATGGTAG
This sequence comes from Parasudis fraserbrunneri, assembly GCA_900302295.1. Lineage (NCBI taxonomy): Eukaryota > Metazoa > Chordata > Actinopteri > Aulopiformes > Chlorophthalmidae > Parasudis > Parasudis fraserbrunneri. The sequence goes on from OMKL01002136.1 coordinate 10,075, forward strand.
CTTTCATCACTTTGTCAGCAAATACAGCAGGGACGTCAACCTGTATAAAACAAAGTACAAAATTAAGAGAAAAGCATGAAACTTAGGCCAGATGCACGATTAACACAGTTTAAATCTATTACAAACTAATGTCACATGAATGTTCTGAGAAAAACATTCATTTTCGTGACTGATATATTGTGAATTATTGAGTGATGATTTATTCAGTCATCACCTTCTGAGCTCGTCTGACAATCACTGACGCAAAGAAGCGAAAGGTCATTCTCAATTCATCCACGCATGCCTCATCATCAGTGATGTCTCTGAAAAGTAGAGGAAGTACACAATATTGTATGCGCTCTTCTCAAGACAAAAAAATTTACTCAAAACTTGGGAGCAAAAGATAACCTCCCAAAAGCTCCTCACCTGTACCAGGGATACACAAAATTCTCCAGAACTAACTCGAACACCTAAAGGTCACACAAAGAACACATCTTCACATTACATTTGTAAAAGAAAATGGTATTGTGATAAGAGAAGGGAAATTGCGTTATTGTCAACAGCACTATACAGCAATGGTTGGAAGAGAATGTACAAACGCAAATAAGAGCATAAAACATAGATAACTAAGAATCAAATAAAATGAAATAAAGACATAGAGGCACAAGTCTTGACACAGGATTCCTTACAGGAGTCAGCAGATATCTACAGATATAAACAGGGTTATGTACACAGTGATTGAGTTTGAATCAGGTTATACATGTGTCATACTACTGTACTGAGATACACAGTTGTAAAAGATATAGGTGTACAGAAATATGTAAAGTATACACAGAAATACTATATGTATGACAGTTATATAAATGAAAGATCCATTGATGTACCTCGGCTACGGAAGCATCCACTTTTGAGTAGACTTTTAAGTCCAACCATGGCTGATAGTTTTCAAGGAGCAGTGTTGGCCTGTAAACAATAACATTAATTAAAGGGGCATTTCACTGATAATACTATATTTTGCATCCGTGTAACTGATTTTTCAAGATAGATTATTGCCATGAGCTAGTTCAATGGATATTTTGTTGTAATACTTTGTTTTGGTTTGAATTCCTAAAAAAAAAAACTCTATTCACTGTATTATGTATAGCTATACCAACTAACTTCCCCTTTTTTTTTTTTTTTTTTTACTAACACTATCCCTCCATAAATCTTAAGCCTATGCTATTTTTTCTCCTATATCATTTCAGTGAGCTGTAATTAACACGTGTACATGGATGACATGACATGAGGACTAATTCAAACTCATTAACTCTCAATATCTTGCAAACCATATTAATTTGTGCAAGACTGTTTGGGATATGTGATGAAATTGTGCACAAAAGAATTCAGGATTGTATTTTTGGTGAAGTGCCCATCTAACATCCACTATTTTAATGCACCATGATTGGTCAGGCTCAACACTACTAGATAATGTCCACTAGGTGGCAAACTTTTCCACATATAATTGGCAGTCAGGTTAAAACCCATTGACAATATACTGTAACATAGACAACGGAAAAATCGAGTATTAGGCTACAAGAGAATATGCACCTCTTTTCATGCATGCTTATATACAATACATAGCCGATGCATCATATTAAGAGGTCAGTCACATATTCTGACACTTGTATATTTCTGTGGGTTTTACTTACCTGTGACGTTTGCACTTTACTTTCCCACACACTGCACAACTGTGTCCCAGTGGAAACAACTCCTGCCGTTCCTGTTGCTGTTAAGGGGAAAAGAAGAGCAACCATCATCACATATTTACACCATATCTGGACAGCAGGTGATGACATATGAATAATAACTAGGCAGCTCATACTAAATCTGTCATGTAACATTTGAGACATTTTTGTTTTGGCTTACTTTGTTCCTTGGCTTTATAGTGAAGAGGATATTTGGAAGAAGAGTTTCGGGCCCAAGTGAGCAATAGAAGGTAATCAAACCAGCCAAGAAGGACCAAAAGACCATCAAGATGTGTATATACCTAGGAGCAATCATGTGACACCATAACATTTATTTAGATGAGCCAACAAAAAGAGCATGCTATATTTCAAAATAGGAATACCAGTTTTTAGTGACAGTAGAAAACAAATAGTTAAATCAATTATGTCATGGAGATCTAAATGAATTGAGCATCTTCTGTAGGCTAACTTAAAACACCTGAATGCTATTTGTCATTAAGTCCTCTGCTTAATTGCAGGTGATAATGTTTACATGCATTACTGTAAACTGTATCAGAAGTTAGGCTGGTCATCCTTTGCTACTCATGGCAAGCAGTATTGCCCATTGTTTTGCCATCAAGAACTATTGCAGGAATGACCATGCAAACTCACAGCCCTCATTATTGTTAAGGATACCACCACTGCTTTTGGCATGCAAATAAACTCCTCAAAAAAAGTTTGGAAACGTTATTTCGATCGAAAAAAAGTATTGGCCATGAGGAGCAGGTGCCAAGCTGTTGTGGCTGCGTATGGATCTTCCACACACTACTGAGGTCCCTGACCGTGTAAAATGAATAAAGTGTAAAAATGGCCAATATGTGTTGTTTTTTACTTATTACTGTGGGAGAGTGCAATCATCCAATCCACCAAGCAACTCAAAACGAGAGTGAATACCAACAGAAGAATATTGGAGATTTTGGCATATTTTTTTGGGCCACTACCCACACGGTTAGCTGTGTTGCTCATTCCACGAATGCACGATCCTTACAAGTTGTACCTAATTTTAAAGGTCACTAATCAGGCTTTCCAACGATATAAAATACAATACCAATTGGTATTATTAAAGGGGAGGAATAATCGACCGAAATAACGTTTCTGAACTTTTTTTAGGAGTATATTTTGTAGTTATTTTGCGCCTATTCACCACTGCCAAAAGATTCTAGCTTAGCAAAATATACTCTAAACACCTACAAAAAAAGAACTTAAATAAAAAATACATTTTAAATAAACACCATGATATCTGTCATTCCTCTCCTGAGAAGTTGCTGCTTATGCCTTCATAGAGCATTTAAAAAGGTCTTCCTCAGAGACTTTATTTTGGTACAAGGGCAAAACAGTAATCACCAAGTGACAAGTAACATCTCCAAGGTTGGCAGAGTATTGTCATAAACAATCTGCTTGTTTAAAGTAGGCTATGTTTTAAGATACATCGAAAGCCTTTGGCAGTGATGGATTGGTCTAGAATGGGTACCACTTCTCAATTATGTACAAAGATGCCGAGCCAATCTGAGAATCACAGGACCCGAATGTCAACACTGGTGATTATTAACCTTGAATGATCTCAATTACATGACCATCTACTTATGAAAATTCCATGTCAAAACACAACTACGGACATCTGTCTTTGGCCTTTATGTGGTTACTATACATACAGTACAAACATATTTCTCATTCTATTAATTTAAATATATATTTGTACTTTTCAGTAGGTAGTGGTGGAAGAAGTAGCCAAGGAATATCCTGATAGAATCATACTCCAGTAAAAGTCCTCCAAGCAAAATTATATTCAATAAAAGTATTAAACTTGATATTTAATGTACTGATCTATCAAAAGCAAAGCTACGAGCTTAAGATCATGCCCTTGACTTTTGGCACAAAGAAGCTTGGTGGTCCAGTTATGGGTGGCTTTAAGTTTAAAAGTAATTTCAGTTTCAGTTTCAGTTTCGTCACTTAGCAGACTTTTAAGGTATTTCCTTTCAAATGTAGTGGAGAAGTATACACATTTAAATACTAAAGTAAAGCAATCGTAGTTAGAACTGTACTTAAGTAAAAGTACTTCGTTACTCCCCACCATTCGTAGTAGTGGCATTTACTCTGTGCAAATGGTGCTCTTGTAAAAGAGAGCTTTGATTAAATTAGGAAAGGTGTCAATCAGTAGTGATATCCCGCACAGTTCCGAGACAGCAACAGCAGTTAACTGAAAACATCACGTGAGCTAACGAGTAATTTCCAACAATACCCATTTTACAGACCTGATTTCACTCAACTTTAGACCTACCTGTTGAGGACAACAGTAAATGAGAGCATCAACAGAAAAATAAAGCAAAATACGGGATATTGACGGCCAACTTCTCTTAGGACGTCAATCTTCAGTCCTCGTTTAAGATTCTCCAAATAAGTTTGGATACCTGCCATTTTTCAATGGGACCTGTTGACAGGAAATTGATGGTTACAATTAAAAACAGTTAACATGCAAACAAGGTTATAGCCAAATGAATTAATTTCGTACAAGTGGCGCTGTGAGGTTAAGTTTATTTCTGTTCGTTGACGTTACAACATAGCAGACAGGGCAGTTCGTAAAATAGATTATAACGATAGTTAACGTCACGTTTTGATGGCATAACCGAATAACTTACTGCGAATAAGATAATCGAATATCCTCAAACAAAACGTATATTTACTACATTGTCCTCATTTCTTTAGATTTACCTATATTTACAGATTATACTTTGTTTTCCATTTCTGAACGCCGACTTCCTTAACAGATGGAATGTTTTCTAATCCGGAGAGCGTCACTTCCGTTATCCCGTTTCTCACCAATAGAGGCGTGTCCCGAGTGAGCGGCGCCAGAGGCGAAACGGAACAGGTATGGAAGTAGGCATCTAAAATATTGGTATGAGAAATTTAGAGCTTTTGTGATTTCTAGCTTATAGAGCTACTCATGTTGCAAAAAATACCGATTGTGCTGTCACAGGCCATCAGATATTAACACTAAAAATGTGCATTTCGCTAAAAATGTAAATGGACAATCTTAACTCCAGACCATGGTTACAGAAAATCTAATCTAAAGTAGACACTATATGACCACCAATAACTACCTTCATATGCATTTCTGCTTTACAATTTGTATTCATTTGACAGCTCTGGGGGGGGATGGGGGCAAATAAAAAGATACATTATTGCATCCTATATTATTATTTTTACTTTTTATATATGTTAATATTTGTATTGCATCTTATATTTTGTCTTTTATATTTACTTTTTATTGCATCTTATATCTTGTCTTTTATTTTGCTATTTACCCTAATGGTGCCCCCCCCAGCAAAAGTTTTTCACACACTTGTACCTGTGTAACCGGAGTGACAATAAACATCTTGAATCTTGAAATATAGCCTTAAAATAGATGTAAAAAGTGGGATCAAAAAGCAACACTTTATGCATCAAAAGTGATAGGCCCCAAACTTTGTCAAAATGAACAGCTGCCCCTCAAGTCCCACTTAAGGCAAGTGACTGGTTGCTCCCACAAATAGAGAGCACATAATTAGGGTACATTTCACTTTGCAATCAAGTACACAACGCTGATCCAAATCAAGAGCTTTATTAGAAAAATAAGTTACACTCGCCTCAACTGTACAGTATAAAACAATTTATTTGCAAGAATGCAAACACACTTGTTAGCCACAAACAAAATGTTTTTGACTGGTAACATCTTCAAATAATTGTTTGTGAGGTTACAGAAAGAGGGAGTCAACATAATACAAAACCTAACAAAAGTTGTTTCTTTTTTACAATCCAGAGAAGAGAGTAGGACAAGGAAGCTGCAGTATCCCTTTTGGACTGGAATATCCCAGCCAGCACAGCTGGTGCTGTGGCTACCAACATGCTCAACATGATGCAGATTCAAGACACTTGTCACATGTCAAATGTGACAAAAAGGCAGCTCATTGAATGTCAGTGATCGTTCATGTTGTGCATAAGGGAAATGTTTGTACACAAGTAAGCCAATAGCTTAAAAACGAAATAAAACATCCTGCACACAACCTTCCACTAAAGGAGTATGAATACATACAAAATTAAGACTGTTTCCCCATCCGAAGAGGGAAGGAAAAGGAAGACTGTAGGAGGTGGGCGATTCCTGGCTTTCAAGCTTTTTACAAAAGAAACAATTTTCCTAAACTATCATACAACCAGCAACTACATTATCACACAGTTCATAAGGTGACAGCCAGGCTTGTTCGGGCTCATTTCATGAGATCAGTCAACATGCCCAGTGTGACTGTTCGCAACGTCAGTCTAACACCACACACACCTAAAATTAATCAGGTGCTCTGTTGTTGCTTGTGCATATTTTGAGGGTGAGCAAACGCTGCCCAAAGTTTCCTTATTTACAGTACAAACAGGGAAGTAGAATCCTCTAAACTGAGGTAGGTTAGACAACCCTTTACATACAAGTTCTGAAAAGAACTATTTTCTTGGAATGCCTGACCATAAACGCCAGGTGATTACACCTCAGCGCTTCAAACATTCTCTTAAAAACAATCCTAATCAAATCAAGATTATCATGTCTATATCATCATAAAGCTGCAGTTATAGAAAAACATACATCAAGCTCCTCTGAGCCACTCCAAACTCTGACAGAAAGTGCAAGAGACAAACATTTCATTTTAAGGAGGTGTCCATTTTGAACTCTTTCAATAGCCTTCAAATGGCATCATCATTGGGGACAGAGGGAAGACGGGTGGTGGCTAGCTCATAAAAAAAAATTATGAGTATTAAGCAAGCAACTTAAAACTTGCTTTTCTGATTATCAAACATGATAGTTTGGGAGGTATGCTCCCATAAGGCTGGAATACCATTGGACCATTGAGTTGACCTTACCATCACATCCATTGGCAGCTTGCAGTGTAACCCCATATACAGGTCAGTCTTCATAGTGACAGGTCAGGACCGGCCTCGACCCCTTTTCCCTGCTAGTCAGGTAACAAAAGGATGCAATTAGAGAATGGAACACAACAGAAGATCATATTACATCTATACACACCTCTATCAAACACACATGCCCACTAAGAGGCTACTCCTGTAAAAAGAAAGAATTACACATTTTAAGTGAAAAGAAATTAATTTGAGTACATTAGAAGCCAGCATTATTAAAGCATTCCCTGAGACTTCCACATCCTGCTAACTTAGCATGCACATGCCAATGCTTTCAGGAGCGGGCCGAGCAGACCGGTGGCCTTTCAGTGATCTTACTAGGTGATATGTGGTTACAAGTGGTTGGGACGTAGAGAAGCTCTGGGTTAAGAGCAAGCATCTCCTCTAAAAGCAAAAAAGCACTACAAGCAAGTCATGCATGTCAATTACTTCCCACCACTGCACACTATTAGATTTGAAATTAACATGCAAGATTAGTATCAAGGCCTTCAATGACTTAGTAGATCCTTCTGGGACAAGAAAAGCTTCACTTTAAAATAATCAAATTGTGCTTTTTTTCCAGTAGTCACAGGGACTTGAATGACACACTTTGGGCGGCTGCAATTTCATTTTATTACATTTTCTTAACAGCCTGTGAATTTCGAAATTTTTGTAAAATCTATTCAATGCGATTAGGTTTTTGGAAATATGAGTAACTCAACAATGAAGTATGCCACTACACATACAAAACACTTGGAAAGATGCCAACTGTTGAATAGGGTGATTTGGAATTGATGGCATGCAAGGTGACATTGCAGCATGTGGCTAACATAGGCAAACCTTTGGTCCATTTCTTCCACAAGGAGCCTTAAATTTGAAGGCAATTTGAAGAGAAAATTTGCCGAAACATGAATTTGCAACACAATTTGAGGTTTTGTACACGTGTGCGTGTATGTTTATTAAAGCAGACAAACAGCAAAGAATACAAGCCAAAATGTAAAGCCAAAAAATAGGACTGCCGTGGTCCTTTTTTTTCCAATAACAAGACACGCATTATCTTATGTGACAATACAAATTGTAGATTCATTTGTTTTAAATACATGTTTAGGAGACAAGCTTTGTTGCTGTTAGCTACTTAAAACATGGAAACCAGAATTTCTAAAAACATACATAAAGCTATAGCCAAATAGACAGCTCGAGCACAGGATTGCAATCTAAAAATTTCAAACTTAATTATGGAGATTTTTTTTACCGATCATCTTAAAAAAGAAAACAAAAAGAAAACAAAGTAAAATAAAATAAAACATAAAACCAGTTCGCCAGAAGCAGGTGGGAGTGTGACTACTGTTCAAGTCCAAGCGGATTATTAAAATATGTACAAAAAGATACCTTGCCAGATGTCACCAATTTGAAAAACAGGCAACCATATGGATTTAGGGCCAATCAGATCAAGTCTCTAAAAAAGGATTTGTTATCAATGCCCTACTGGTCTACTTCCACTGTTGCCCAAAAGAATCCTGATAAAACTCCTGGTTGTCAGATTTGTAACCATAGTTACCAGAATGATCACCACCTTGGAGCGGTTGCTGAGCAATGGGTTGAGAGCCCCAGTTCTGATTATTGGTCTGGCGCCGCTTGGAATCTGGCTGGTTGTACCCATCAGCTTTGCGCTTTCCTCCTACATTTCCACCGCGGCCACCCCTCGCACCACGTACCCCGCCGCGGCCTCTCGGCTGAACACCTCCTCTGGCACCTCGTGCTCCTCTGCTTGGTCCGGGACCACCCCGCTGAGAGAAGCCAGCCCTGCCCCTGGGAGCACCAACACCGCCACGTCCTCTGGCTGGGGAAGCCCCCCGGGCACCTCTGCCACCACCTCGTCCTCTGCTGGGAGCCTGGAAGTCATCATAGCCGTAGTAGGGGTCATCGTATCCACCACGGTAGTTGTGATAATCATAGCCATAGTAGTCATAGTAATCCTCATAGCCGTAGTAGTCAGGGGGATAAGCATAGCCACCCCTGCCACCACCTCTACCCCGGCCTCTGGCAGGAGGGGGCATGTGTGGTGGAGGCCCGTAGTAGTAGTAATCGTCATACCTGTGGGGAAAACAAGGCGAAAACACAAGTGTAACAGTGAATACACAATATTACAGCTACGCTGAGGGAGGGAAAAACAAAAACCCTTTAGAGATAATTCTTACATTTGTGTTTTGGCTGCTTGTCTCTGGGCCTTGCGTTCCTTCCTCTTCTGATCTGGGGGCTTGGCGAACACAATCTCAATGTGCTCTCCCTCCAGCTCCTTGCCGTTCATTTCTTCCAACGCCTGCAAATCAAGAGGGAAAAAACATCACTCAGCTTGAATGCATATTACTTTATGCACAAGTATCCATATCAAATTAATTTAACGTCAGGAGCAATACCTTAACTGCACCATCTCTCTCATCAAAGTGAATAAAGGCGTAATCTTTCAGTTTCTTCACTCGTTCCAATTTGCCAAACTGGCCGAACGTTTTTTCAAGTATTTCTTCTGTAACGCCATTTGAAAGGTTTCGCACAAACAAAACTTTAACCTGTGGGTTGAAAAGCAAAGAAACAAATTAAATATTACAAAGGAGGTTTCATCCAGCAAGATTGTTTCATGTTAAATAACTTTAAAGCCTCAACTGAATATCTAAGGCTAAGCAATGAAACCGCTTCTAGTCCAAGAGATTTCATGTCCCTGCACTGCTATTTGACACCACTTATATCTTGGGCACATCTTGTGTTTCATCACAACGTGACAGCAGGTAGCTCAGGTTTACCTTAGCCATTACTTCTGGATCCGGGTCCTCAATGGGGTCCGCCCACTCCACTGTAACCACGTTGCCCCACACTTTCACTTTGCCACTCATTAGCCGGCGTCGTGCCTGAGCCGCGGTTTTGTGGTCTTCATATTCCAAAAAGCAAAAGCCTCTGTTCTTCTTTTTGTCATCAGGTTGATGGTAGAGTATGACATCATTAAGGCCCTCTTTGGATTTTAGGATAAGGAAGGACAGGTTATAATTGAGAGCAGAGATGTTACACTTGTTATTCATTTAATCTGTCAGCGGAGGGGTTAAGTTACCTGTGACTTTACCAAACTCTTCAACAATCTGCTCCTTAGTTTTACTTTTGGGAATGGAGCCAACAAATAGCCTGTTATTGGCAACAGATATGCACACTCCAATGTGCTTGCCAGGGCGAATTTCATGATTATTACACTGAGGAAAAAAGTAATAAACACAAATTAGACCACAGACTACACATATAAGCAGGCTCAACAAATGCAAAAAAAATCAGTGTCAACTAAAATATGAGCGATGACAAACTTACCAACTTCACCGCCTCCTGGGCAGCCTCTTTTGTGCAGAAAGTGACGAAGGCATAACCTCTGTTCAGTCCACTGAGAGGATCCATCATTAGCCGAAGATCCCAAATAGGCCCTGCCTTCTCAAAGAGGGGGACCAGCTCATCCTCAAACAAGTCCCGGGGAATTTTTCCAACAAATATCTGGAGATGGAACACAACAAATTAGACATGGATTTAAAACAAATCAAACCCAGTCCTTTCCCTGGATGATATACATTTGAGCAGTATGGATGGTGAGAATTCCTGGGGCCGCCGATCTTGGCAGTTAACGGTTCATGAATTAATAATATTCATGTTCAGCCGTAAGAATATTATCTAGTGTACAATCACTTCAACCGTTTGCAATCAGAACATAACACACCCCTGTAAAGCCAAACTGAAACCGAAACTTGCCGCCATTCAAAACAGACATGTTTGCTACTGACAACTTGATATGGGGAAACCTGTACCTCAGTTCCAACAGTGGGCTGGACACCTGAGAACACCGTCTCTGGAGGGGGGCCGCCATACTTCCGTTGACCTGTTGTTACATCGAGTGTGTAACCAGTTCTGTCCAGCAGAGTTTTGATTTTAGCCTCATCTGGTCCTTTAGTGGAATCTGACGCCTTGGTCCCTTGTTTCTCCCTCTGTCTGTAGGTCTTCATGACTCCACAGAGAAAGGCACTTTTGTTCTGCAAGGGGTTCGATATTGATTAGTACGGACACCAATCATTTCCTCTTGACTATATAATTGAGTGTAAAAAAAAACTTTGCAAACTCACTTGCACGTGTGACAGGTCACTCTCTTTGAACTGAACCAGGACTTGAAGTGCACCCTCTTCATTGAACTCTTTCAAAGCTTCAATAGCCCTTTCATCTAGGTCACTATGCGCTACAAGCCCTGCCAAGGAATCAAGGTGAAAATGAAACCATGTTGTTTAACACTTGCTACAACACATGTATCTCGACCACAAGGAACAAGCATTATAATCAGATTGCTTTGGACTTAAGCATAGACATACCATAATATGGGTATGAAAATTCACAAACGTTAAATTGAAGATACATTTGATTTCTCTGGCACTCATTCTATAATATGTCAAAGCATCACTCAATATAGGCCCAAATGAATAACAATTGTAATGACAGATAAGTTCTACTTATTCAATGTACCATCATCTTGAATATACTTTAGTCTTTACAGTCTTGGCATTCACATCTATTCCTATATATATATATATATATATATATATTTATATATATACACATACACACACACACAGAGACAGCTGCAAAAGCTCAGGTGGTCTGAATGAACTACAATGGGCATGTGATTACACAAGAAAGCAAACATGTTCACAATATTATGGTCCAGGTGGTCTGAATGAAAACAATGGGGAGGGGAGAGGGGGTTGGGCGAGAAATTGGAAATCTCTTTGTTTTAAGAGATTCCCAATTTCTTGCCCAACCCCCTCCCCTCCCCATTGTAGTTTCATTCAGACCACCTGGGCCATAATATTGTGACTCACACAGGTAAATCTCGAAATTGTAACCATCAGTGTATACGCCCTATACCGGTGTAGGTCACAATATTCTGGCTAATAGATTGTTACCTTTTACAGCTAGGGACATTTTGAGTCATTGATGACTAAAGGTTGCTTTGCCAAATAGCTATAGGAGCTAAGCCACTCCAACAATTGTATATCATTTCCTGATGGATCTGCGTCCAACATGCAGGTTGTACAAACTGAGTGACAGACAAAGAACTTTGCTTACCTGCTACGTAAATTTCATCTAGTTTTTCAGCAACTTTCTGTGGTAACCCAGCCTCCAATAATGTCTGGAAATGTTCAGAGTGGGTAACCGTTGCAGTCGTATCCATTGGTTCTTCTGTGCCATTCCCATTAACATGATCTGTAGCCACGTCTTCAGACATCTGTGCAGATAGAGCAGACCAACAATTATGTATATATATATATACACACACACACACAACAAATTACTAATTGAAAAGGGGCCTTACGGCAACTTACTAATAGTTGGCGCCAGTGTTAAAACGTTAGCTACGTATGTAACTAGCCAACGCGTAAACGCTGAATTAAAATCGGTAAATTTGGGCAATCTATTACAGTTAACGTGCAGAACGATTCACCAACTGTATTATGTGATGTACTTTACGCTATCCTTCCATTAAAATAAAGGATGAATGTGCTTGCTTGTTACACTGACGTTAGCTCGCATGCACAGCTAACGTTGAGTTACCATGCATCTCCCTGTGTTTTTCAACTAACGTTAACATTGTTGGCTAGCTTTACCTGCCCGTTGTGGTTCCAAGGCCCAACAAGCTTTTAACGTTGAACAGGTTGGCTAATGATACATTAGCGATAGGTCTGTTCGTAAGCTAGCGTTGATGAAGTGGCATTAACGATACCCTCGATTGATCGTGTTGTACCACTCAGTCAATTTGTGCAACTAGCTAGCAAACATTAAGCCAAACAGGTCACATTTTCAAAATGCCGGCTAGCGAAGCATGCAAGCTAGCTATGTAGCTCGCACATTAGCGAGCCGCGCAAACACTTGATTTAACGTTAGCTAGCCGGCTGCATCGAGCACCTGCTTAATAACAACCGCATTAGATTAATTTACAAGTCAAATAGTCACTTCAGTTACTACATACCATGTGATTCTTTGCTTAGGCGCACGATGCAGATCTGTCTGTTCCAAGGTGCTTCGAAGAAAGAACAATATTTACGTTGATTCCCCGGTGTAGGTTCGGTCGACTTCTTTCACTCCCGGCGAAGCAAAATGGCGGCTACGTAAGCGTCGCGAGTTCTCGCTTTCATGTATGGGGTTTCTGCAACTGCTAATCACGGGCTGCTCAGAATTTTGCACATATTCAGCCAACCAGCAGTGGCGCTAAACCTGAGATTTTGCTTACCAGACATTAGCAGCCTACTAAGTCATTTGGCTTACCATATAAAATGTCAACATACACCGAATTTAGATGACTAGATGGATAGACCAATATCAACTGAATGCTATTTGATCTCAACGTCATTACAGGCATCCACCGGTCGTGCCTACAGTTCCAAACACAAGCTCTGATTGGCGCTCGTCGGATACGATTGAACCCGGAAGTACATAACTCGCTTTGTTATTGGTTGAGCGCGGAATTTCAAACCTGGACGACGTTTGTGATTTCAAAAAAGGGAGTGTAACTTTTCGGGAGTACACTGGCTAGCTGCAGGGAAAAATAGCGATATCTATTTAACGTAACGTGAGAACCTTAGCTAATGGCGTAGTCAGAAAGTTACAGTGGACAGTACGAATTAACTTGGCGACCTGCGAATCGAGAGAACATTTTAAACGCAAAACACCATGGATATGGCCTTGTATTTACAGTAAGTCCGTGTTGCCTGTAAACGTTACATTAGCCAGCGTTAGCTAACGTATTGAACCTAACGTTAGTGTATGTCGAAAAGGGGCGAAATGAGCGACATTTAAATGGATATTTAACTTTAGTATAACTAGTCAAACTGTTGCAGTCTTGCCTCTATCTAGTCAGTGTATCTTCAAGTAAGCTAGCGACCACTGCTTTTCCTGTTGCCCGTTGTCAACACCACCATACCCAACTACGTACGTGTCAGGCTCCCCATTCACTTCCATTCATTTTGGGGACCTCATCTAGCTGGTGAGCCCAATCTATACCAATGCTCTATCGCATTAAATGGCAATGGGGTAACGTAACGTTAACGAGCTAAGTTGTGTGGTGTGCTCTCATTTTGTAACGTTAGCGTTAGCGTTCCTACTTTGTTGCCATTCAGTGCTTCTAGTCTAACGTTACCCTTCAGTGCAATGCAGCGCATGCGGGGCAAATGCTTGGTAGAATTCGGTGTTTAGCAGGCATTTGCTGTAATGTTAACATCAGTGTTTTGTAGTTTGGGGGCAAAACGCGGATGTTGTCTGTCAGGGGTGGTCACTTGAGATCAAGAGGATTGAATGGGACCTCACCCCTTACAAAAAGTTTGAGAAAACAAATGCATGCGGTAGCAGTTTACAAACACGTGCAAGAGGAGCATAAACATTAATTTGAGGAGAAAGGGAAAAGGGAGAGCTGGATGAGGAGAGATGGCAAACTGAATACCTGAGGTAAAAATGGAGAAACAGATGAGAGCAAAGATGAAGATGCCCCCCCCCCCAACACACACAAAAAACTTGCATTAGAAGCAAAACAAGCATGTGGAAAAGACGAGCAAGACGCAAAAAGAGAGCAGAAAAACAGCCCTTGACAACTTTGTTTACAGACTCTGAAAGAACACATTTTGCAATCTATTACATTTCTGGTATAGAGTTGCTATAACATAACTGTAAAACATAACTGATTACCCTAAACTGACATGGAAATTACTTGTATTAAATTAATTACAATTATTTTCTTTGCATATACCCTACACATTAAAAAAAAAAAAAAAAAATGTTTCCTTTGACCACTTTCATCTTTGTGTACCCCAGGACACTTAAGTCAGTATTTATATAAACAAGCACCACTGTCCTAAAGCTAGAAATCAGAGAGCGAATCCTCCAATTGGGGACGTAGGCTAACTGGGATGTAAAATCTTAGGCTGCTTCATAGACAACTTGAAGAGTGCTCAGTAGAGCGCAAATCTCCACCAGGCAGTAGTCTATGCCTGCCGTTAAAAATGCCAACTTGCCATCAGAAATGCAAGCTGAGGCCACAATGAGACATAAAAAGGTCTCAGTCAGGCATTCCTGTGTTTCTATAAGTTAACTATACTAGAAGACGAAGGACAACTCTGATCAGATCTTCGTGATCACGGCTAAATGAACAGATCGCCAGCATACTCTTTTGCCATATATTGGTCTTCCCATTGAATAGGAACATGCAACAAACCATAATCCAGATGACTGGTGTGGTGCACAGCGGGAGAGAGAATTTAAAGAGGGGCAAAACACTGAAATGAGGGAAATTGTGTTTTTTGCCTGTCTACATTTGAAAGCCATTGCAGCAGTGGAAATCCTGTTCTCTGTTTGAATTGTCAACCTGCTGCTAATGTTAAGGCGTCAGTCACACTGTAGAGCCCTGAGAGTGATGTGATTTCTGGCCAGAGCAGCCGTCTTGTTCCGCCAAAGAGTGAACATGGAAATACTTCACCTATAATCACAACACTGCCTAGCTTACACAATGTTGTTGTAACAACATTCATGCATAGATCACTTTTATCAATTTCGAATACAAGTTTCATGCATAGAACTAGATTGCACTTGTGCATTTCCTAGTTTATAAGATGACGGTGGCCTAGTAATTGGCAATAGTGAACATTAAATACTTAATCTGTAAACAAGACTGTTCTGACAGTACAATATTGATGTACCTAAGAGATTCGCTGGTGAATAAATCTTTTAATGCATAGGTATATCAATGCCAATAGGTTCACTATGGCATGTTGTGAGCAGGTGCCAGAGAACTGTGTAGTATTGCCCTCTTGTGTTCAAAAGGTGTAACTTTATACTGACTATACACACAATAATTTTATGGCCTCACAAAGTCATACAGACATAGATACACAGAGCACATCGGATCTGCTTTGATTTTTTAAAGGTAATAAATCTGTAATGACACATTAAATGCTAAAACAAATATATACCGTTGACTCAGAATTGTCTGTTTTATTGAAATCTGCACTGCAGTAGTTTGGGTATACTTCAGAAGTGTATTTAGACTCGGTCCCCAAAATGAATGGAAGAGAATGAGTAGCCGGACACCTGGGAGGAATTGTGGTGTCTGACAGCAGACAACAGGGACAGTAGTTGTCGCCACCTTACTGGTAGATGCACTTGGATGGAGGCAAGACTGCTGAATCTTACCGATTCTACCGACGGAAAGTTCTACATGTCTTTGCTCACCCATGCTAATAATGTTACACTGCCATACATTTACTCTTCAGGGGCTTTGAAGACAGTCTGAGCACATACACTGGAGACGACCCTCTAGATCCATGGGACAGGTGAGTTGCAAGTGATCTTGGCATAATATGCATGGATTTCTTTATTGTGAACATGTAATGTATTTACATAGCAGTCAAATTATGTATGTCCACGCTTCGCTCATGTGCATGGCTGGGAAAAATTAGACTTGAGGTGTAAAAAGAACAGAGCAGCAGAAAAGCTAACGTGCAACATATGCGCCTGGTGATGACCGCAGCACTGAATAAAATAAGAGCGTCTCTGTCCCGGTACAAGCACATTATAAAAACATCAAAAACGCTGCCAGTGGCAAGGGCGTGGAAAACCGGTTAAATGGAGTGCCGGCAGCAGGTATTACCATGAATCCTTATCAGCTGATCAAACACCTGCTCTGTTGTCCTCCTTCAACTATTGAATTTACACCCAATGTCACCAGCATCTGCCTCCCGTCATCATATTTAAGAAGAACTGTCTCCTAGTATGAAATGGGTGTTCTAGAAAAATATAAATATCAGTTAGGGCAACACATTAAACCACTGTCTGTTAGGCTAGGCTATATGCAACCATCATTCAGGCCAAACTTCAAATGTACCTTTGGACAACTTGCAAGTGTTGGCAAAGACGATACAGTAAGGGGCTTTCAAGTGCACCCTGGGAAACACTGATCAGCCCATTTGCACCGGGTATATTGATGCTCACCATCTTATATTTTTATATATCTATATATAGGTCCCCATTATTCGTCTTATTATTATTTGTATTCCCCTTTTTACATACTTTTCGTTATATATGTATAATTTTACCTGCAATGTTGGTCTTTACTTTCAATGCTGCCTAATTGCCAATGGGATTATAACGTTTCTTTCCTTCCTTTCTTCCAGGTTTGTTGAGTGTCTTGAGAAAGGATTACCAGCTGAAGATTCCAAGGGGATGTTACTCGTGCTTGAGCGTCTTGTAGCACGATTTCTGCATGATGAGCGATACTCAAATGACATCAGATATGTGAACTACTGCATCAAATGTGTAAGTGTTACCCAATACAGCTAATGAATGTTTAATACAAAATATGGTTTTAATCAAATTAAAAATGTTATTTTATATTATTAAGGCTTGTTCAATTGATGTTTGTTTTAATCTTGTTGCAGGCAAGTTATTATGCTGATCCCATCAAGTTTTATAGCTGCATACACAGTAACGGTATTGGTACAAGGACTGCAGCCCTGTATGCATCCTGGGCCCAACAGTTTGAGCAGCGGGGCCTGAATGAACAAGCCGAGGCAGTATACCAGAGAGCCATGGAAAACCAAGCTCAGCCAGCTGACACAGTGCTTCAGGATTACAGGTGATTTCCTTCACCTAAAATACAACCTAACTGAAAACATGACATTTGGGCCATAAAATGATCATTTGAGCTTGTACACCTAAACAAACGTTATTTGACAGTAGTGCTAACAGCTCTGAACCAGAAAATGTACCCATTATTCTGGAAAATCAGAGGGTGAAGGAACTGTTACAGTATCAGTAAATTCTATCTCAACTTGGACTCACAGACAAGGTTCTTGGCTCTTTTGTTCTAGCCTTGGGAGGGAAATGTTTATGTACTTAAATCTAGACAGATGTCCAAGATCATAGGAATAAAGTGACTTCTGCTTACTGGTGACATTTAACTCTCTCACTTGCTGTTAATTTCTTGATTTTAAAAGTAAATACTTTGTTTACCTGCAGGTTGTTTCAAATGAGAAATTCCAGAAGTCAGGCGGAAGGAATATCAGGTCAGATATAATGCTGTTTCCCCATTTGCAAATATTTCTTTTGTTTTACCATGTGCATTTTTATGGTCACTTTGAGATGGTAAATATTGATTTGTTTTCCAAACAAGGTGCTCGGAACCCTCTTCAGAATTCCCAGTTGGTCAATCAGATGTCTTCCCACAGGGAGCCTGTTATGCAGAACAAGGTAAACATCCTTTAGGTGTTTAGCTGATACTCCAGAGCAACGTGCAGTACCACCAACTTTTGGAAATCTCTTAACTCTTTTAAGGTGTACAATTATTATTATTATTATTATTTTTTGAACGTTTTCTCATAATTCTGTAATGGAATTGTCAAACTCCATCATCATTAGATCATTCAGTTCTCAAAATTCTACCATACATGTGAGGTCATTCACCTAGGGATAAACAACGGACTACAATACTGTGCTAAGACATAGAAAAGTTTTTTTTTTCTTTCTTTGTGTCTTTGTTCTGTTCCCCAAATTTATCACATTTACAATGCATTGCTAATGACATGGGACATTTCTTTCAGTTACAGGGTTCCACTGACTGTCTGTCACAACTGCCTGCAAATGGAGCCATCCGTATGTAAGTGAATTTGTTTTAGTACACTGACTGTAAATGACTAAGGATGCACCAGTGCTGGTATTGGATATTGAGCCCATATCAGGCTAAAACAGGGTATCGGTATCGGAGAATTTTCCCAAAACTAAAATCTGATCCTAGAGCCAGGTGTAACATGTCAGAAACCAGAGCAAAGCAACTTGATTTTTTACATTTTGGGCACAAGGCATGTTAAATCTCCCTACTGGAGAAAAATGGATTACATCTTAATCATTTTTGTCCAATGGTCCCAAACTAATGGTCTATGTCTACATTGTTCAATAAGAGTATTTAATTGAATTGAATTGGGAAATTGAAATACTTTATTATCCCGTAGGGAAATTCAGTAAGAGTAATTGATCAGATCGGTTCTCTGTATCAGCTGATACTTAAAGTTTAGGAATCTTATCAGCAGTAAAAACAAGGCCATTAGTCTTACCAACAGCCGGCTGCTGGCAATCAATATATCAAACGGGCGCGTCTGAAAATGCTTCCCTCTTGGAGGAGCTGTTGGAACTGGCCACCAGGTGGTGCAGTTGGATAAGAGATAAAATACTGAAACTGATCGGTTTCAGGGTCATCACCCATCTTGCCCACATACACTACAGATAACAAGCGTTTTTTGTAAAGATTATTAGAAGAAATTGCAATGAATCAACAAATTATTGGGCATGTGGACTTTTGCAGGTTTCAAGGGAATGCACTGTGATGATGAGCACACGTGGATTGCGTGTGCCCAATATGTTAGCATGTGACATCAGTGAAATCATGAGCTCTGATTGGTTTTGTGGGGACAGACAGACAGACCAACACCATTACAGACTTCTGGCCCTTCGGGGCAATGCTGGGAAGAAGAAGAAAAAAGTATTAGTACATCCCTATAAATTAGTTATGTTGTGTGGTCGCGATTCTCCTGCTTTTCCTCCCAGTTGCATTTGATTTGATGATTGAACATGTCTCTTACACAGAATCTCCAGGTCTGAAAATGCCCCCCCTGGTCAAGGTGCAAGCCTGCAGACTGAATCAATGTACCGGAAAGAAGACCTTGTATGTGAAGGATCTGAATTATGCTTTGAGGAGGTCAGGGCAACCAGATACTTTCTGAAGCTCAAACAAGAAAAAGAGCGTAGAGAGTTTGGTAAGTTGATGTACAGTTTTAATTGAGCTTTTTGGAAACACCTTTGTAATGTCACACTATGGATCAAATGGCATCACACAACGCCCTAAATGCTGAAGAAAATCAAAGCACAGCTGTTAATACCACATCATCATCATTATTATTATTAGGACTGTCCAGATTATACATTTTTGGGCTTCAAAGCATCAGTAGTTATCGTTGAATAACCTAAGCTTCATTCATTTTGCACAAGGGTTTCAATGCGATGGGTAAATGAGAGCTGTGGGGTAGATAGGTTTTCTGAGAGTTCGTATGATGTCGTTGTCTGAGAAGAACTGATTTTCAAAATGAATATCGAATTATTTTTATAAGCTATTTCTTAAACCAACCAAAATCAATGAAAATTAAGCATTCGAATAGTGATTTTGACATCGATTTCCATGGCAGTGAATGAAGCTTTGAAGCATTCGGGTCAGCCTTAATTATTATTATTAATAATGAAAATTATGATAATTGTCATGAGGTTTTTGTTTGTTTTTTGGTCTGCTTAGAGTTATTTTTTGTCGTTTTGCGCTTTAAAAATGCACTATGGAACTTTTTCATGAAAAAATAGTTTATTTAACAATCTAAATCATGGAGTTGGGCCGAATTGGGCTGAACAAGTTAAATTAAGAGTTAAATTGCCCATACGACCTCTTCTGGTCTGGCACAACCAGTGCCGCGAAATCCATGAAAGGCTGGGGTCTCATTTCTAGAGCATAAAATGTGAACAACACAAATGTAAAATAGTGCCCAAAGTTACCTTGCTTGAAGAAATCTCTTGTTGCTATTTTCAGTTATCCTCCATTTTTAAACATGGCAGTTACCTCTCATGGCCACAGCTTTTATTTGAATGGTTTTGAGCTCCAACTTGATCCTGTTGTTATCTGCAAACAGAGGCCAACAAAAAAAGGGTTCAGGAGCATGAAGAGGATATCAGGAGGATGAAACGGCAACTGGAGGAATTTGACCGTAATCTTGGAGCCAGTGCCAGCTTTCCCAGTGCCATGCATCAGGTGAGACACTGTTTACCATTTGTTCCTTGGTTTAATGGCTGTACCTGGCAGGATTCAATTAAACTGTAATCGAGCTCTAAATCTGAGCCTATGTACTCAAAGGGCTCAAGTCTCTTAAAGAAACATGTGCAAATGTTGTGATATGGCCATAAAAATGTCAGTTTTCCTCGGAAACTGCTGGAATTCTTCAAATTCTGCAGAGAAGTTTATTAATCAGGATCATGAGCAGTATGGATTCTGAAGTAAGTACCATCCATTAGCAAGTGCCAAATGACCCCGCCTCCCCTCACCACACACAAACACACAAAGCTACCGTGAATGCGATTGTAATGTGATGATATCGTCCAGTAAATTCAAGATATATAATATTTTTTACTTCATGGTGCTCTCTCACTTATATCCTGATATGTACTTTGTTACAGGGATCTGGAGCAGCTGCAACAAGTCTGAATCCCAGTTTTGTCCAGCAGTCCTTGAGGCATTCTCAACCCTTGAACTGCCTCAGCAACAGGCCCACTTTAGGCTTGAGATTGTATTCTGGACAGGGCGCCCAGCAAGAAACAATGGTTCCTGCACCCTATGAGCAACATAACCACCCAAGGGCTTCTGTCCCAGACACCATGAACTCAGAGAGCTGCCATTTTCTTTCTGGCCAGGCTGACATGGCTATTCCTTCATATGCATCTGCTCAACCCCAAGTAAACATCGCCCAACCACCCTCCATCCGGGCTTTACTGGCTCAACCCAAGCAGCAACAACAGTCGACACATTCTGAGCAATCGACTTTGGACCACCAGACGCCTCTGGATGGCGAAGGTTTGCACCAGGGCCGTAATGTTCAGTTCAACACCTCGGTGAACCACCTCACTAACAGTTTCCTCCAACACAGTGGCAGAGATCAGTGAGTGCCTCTTAAGTTCATGTATGAAGTGTTTTTATATATATATCATGACAGGATACTTTCTCCTAGGAATATATTACAGCTTAAATTAAATACCTCAAGGATTATCTGCTTTTTCCAGGGATGCTCCTGTCAATGAAACATCTGAGTCAGAGGGGAAATTGGATGGTAAGTAAATATGTTTTTTTTTTAATGAAGTCACTATGGCTGTTTTTACACAAGCATGGATGTCTCTTTAAGATTTTACTACAACCTTTTAGAAGGAAAAATATAATATATACTTAGAATCCTTTATTCATATTCAGTACATTTGCTATTAAAACCCATTCTGAAGGCTTATTCAAGAGAACACAAAGCATTTGGCGTGACATAAGCATTTAGATAAGTCACATTTCTATTTGGGTGGTAAGAAATGTTATTAGCTGGGCTGCAAAATATAGTAATTATAATATTTTATTTATGATAATCGTTTGATATGCAGCAAAACAGGTAAACAGCAGTTGCCTAGCTGGTCCCCTAAAAGCTCCTCAGTGGATTCTGTTAGTCATCTTTTACACCCTTTCTCTCAGTGTCACGAGGAGGCACAGCTAACCTGTCCCACATCACTCCGAACACTTCTTTGGGATTGGCGCACGCCACGCCATCAAGGGTGCTCCCCTCCCCCACTGTCAACACACGAGAGGCCCTGGGTGAGCGCAGATACTCATTCCTAATTGGTCTTCATATTCAGGGTTTCACTCTGTAACATCATTTTGTGCCGTTTGTTGTACACTAGTTCTGTGCTGTCTTAATGTGTTACTTTTATGTCATCCAGATGCAATCATGGGCATGTTTCAGGCCCCAAATCTTCTGGACGACCAGTTTAGCAGAATATCCATGATCCAAGCTGAGAAAAGTTTTGACCATGGTCATCAGAGAGCTGGTAATATACTGGAAATATTGCATACCGTTTGTTAGTCAGGATGCTGCAGCTTCACTGATGGTAAATGTCAACCTTTTTCTCTTTCTCTTGCCACCTTGTGAAGGAGGAGCCTCTTCGTTCTGTAAGCCCGCCGCTGCCGTCCCTTTCACTATCTTTCAGGATGACAAAGACAAGGAAAACAGCAGGTAAAGTTACACCACATTCTATTTTTCCTGGGACCCTTTCCATCCCTTTTCATGATCTGTAAATATTTTTACCATTCTTTCCCCAATTAGTGCTGCTGCTGCTGCTACTGCTGAGGTTGAGAAGGCTAAACCTGCAAGGGCTCTGGCGGAAATCCTTTATTCTAAAACGGAGAGACCCAACGTAAGTGTGGACAAAACTGCCATTCGGTAATTACCAGACGTTAACGGCTAGAACATGATTCTGAGTGCACACCGTTGTCTACTTTGTGGACCATGTGTGTTGTTGAACAGGAAACCTCACCGGAGCTGATGCCTGACGAGAGCACTATGTGGGGAGCTCGCTGTAACTCCCTGGCAGCCTGCCCCAACAGCACCAGAGACTTTGCCATGTCAGCCCACCTCGTCTCCACTCCCTTCACGCACAAAGGGCCTTTCTTCAGGGACTTTGACCACGACCAAGGTAGCCAGACCTATGGTCTCCTGGACACAAATTGTGGCTGAATTGCACCGAGCATGTCTTTTGATTTATTATTAAATTTTTCATATCTCCAGAAAGCGATGGTCCTACAGGTTTTGGCGATACCGAGGAAAACCCTTTTGTGCTGCAGCCCAAAAAACTCAGGTAAGTAACCTGTCCACACTCGTTGTCCTCACAGCAATTTGCATACCAATGAGTAACGTTGACAATAGGCAGATAACCTTTTTACTGGCTCAATGTAATTTCGCTTCCAAAACTCAAATGTTCACTCGCTATCGCCTGGCGGGGACAACATTGAAAAATTGAGGGCATGTGCTACTAATGATGTTGTTTATGTACTCAAATGCTTGTATGGGGATGGCTGCTGGGGTAAAATAACAGAAGGACCTAAAAAGCCCAGTGGCATTGTTTTGTATAACGGCACAATTAAAGGTAGCCTCCATTTGATAATGGGGCACTGGACATTTGAAACCTCTGGATGAGGGGCCGATTTTACCGGGCTCCTGTGGGAAGTGCGGCTCTTAATGGCTACATATTGTCTTAATGGCTATATTGGACACTGTCCAAACGTGATGAATGAGATGCTCTGCATTAGACAGTTCTTGTGATCCTTTCTGTCTTTGATCATGCATCATTGGCAAGAGGAAAACAGAATAATTGATTAGCCTATTTATAGTTTCCTATTTTGGTGTTGTATTTTTTTATATATTCCATGTTTGTTGTAGGCCAAGGGCTATGAATTATATATACCATAATCCGTTATTATTTGTTTATATTACCTTATTTCATGGTATCTCGCTATCACTTTCCCCTTTTACTCTCTGAGTGTTTGGGCTCAACATTAAATTTCATGGCAGTTCAACCCAGTGCACATTGATGTGCAATGTTAAATGTTGTTTGTGCTGTCCTGAACATATCCGCTCATATTCGTCTCTCCTTCCTCAGCCCTATAATGGAGCAGAGTCCACTTGAGAGTGAGAAGCTGTCTGACACAGCAGGGGGGCCCATGAGGGCACAAGGTTCTGCTGAGCAAGGCACCATAGTTGGAGAAGGACTTGCCATCGCCCAGCGAAGTCTGGCAGCCTCTTCCATTACAGAGGTCCATCCTCCTGCTGTGCTGTCCTTCAGAGACCAGACGCTGGTTCACACAGAAAGCACTGTCCCCAAAAGCCCCCCTAAGGCCACAGGACCTGGCTGGGATGTCTACATGAGCCCAGAGCAGTCTCCAAAGCCAGCTTTCCCCCCTTCACAGCAACCTGAGCTGTCAGTCAAATCAAAGTGTCAAGCTTTTACCCTGAAGAAGACCTTTCACAAACCCACCAGCCCAAAACGAGCCCCAGAATGTGCATTTGATGTTCCCATGAGTCCAGAATGTGCACCCGGGGTCAAGAGCCCCGATGCCTACATGAGTCTCCAGCAGATTCGGAGAGCGGAGGCTTTTCCTCAGAAGAACCTGGACGTTCCCATGAGTCCAGAACCAAAGTTCTGTTCAGATGTTTCAATGAGCCCCATGCAGCGGCCACAGTTTAACATGACTGTGGATCTTGCGATGAGCCCAGAGCAAGGCCCAAAGATGAGCACAGATGTACCTATGAGTCCAGGGCCAGCTGCATTGGAGCTGGTTTCGGATCCCTGGGACGATGACCTGATCGCCAGTCTGCTTTCTCAACTGGCTACTCCTCTCACTTCTTACCCGAACTTCATCACCTGGCAATGTAAAGTCCCCAACATTGCCCCTAAGATGACCATCAGGATGGGTACGGAAGACTTCATTGTGTCAAGTTTTGTAGCATTTGAGATTAACTTTTTCTCGCTGTTCCTAAACTGAAAATTTGTATCTGTTTACAGGTGAAGGCTCCTTGCAAGTTGACCGTATTATTGGAGAAGGTGCCTTTGCAACAGTTTACCAGGCAACTGACCTCCTAACTTCAGAAAAGATGTTTATAAAGGTATGGCATGAATTCTGCCTGGTGCTTTAATAACTAGCTTTATATAGATCAACTGATGGGGATCTTCATACGTACTCGCGTTAAAGCCCAAATCACAAATCAGAAAAAGGGCATATGTGCTCAGCAAATGTAAATAAAGGTAAAAATAAAAGCAATTGTCCTGTCAATGCAGATGCAGAAGCCCGCCAGTCCTTGGGAGTTTTACATCAACACTCAGCTGAATGCACGGCTGCAGCCCAGCGTGCGCCACCTGTTCAACGTAATCCACTCTGCCCACATCTTCCAGAATGGAAGTTTGCTACTTGGCGAGCTCCACAACTGTGGCACTCTGTTGGTGGGTTCACCCTGTTATTATCACTTCATTCACCAGTGAGGCTAGTGAGAAGAGCCAATGCATCATCAGGGATGCAATTATTATTAAAATTTTATGTTATGTTATTTTATTTTATTTTATTTTATTTTTCCATCTCCCAAATTTGCTGCTTCTTTGTGTTGTCGTTTTCACCTACCTTGAGTGTGCTTTAGACAAGCTTTACTGATATGCTGCATTTCCAACCCCCCTAGAATGCTGTTAACCTGTACAAGAACCTGAGTGATAAAGTGATGCCCCAGCCCCTGGTGATGTATTTCACCATCTGCATCCTACACATGGTGGAGGAGCTGCACAAAATCCACATCGTTCACGCCGACATTAAGCCAGACAACTTTCTCCTGGGAGAGAGGTAGGGGATGGGGGGGGGGGGGGCC